>JABFEB020000038.1:18015807-18026942 GCA_019775895.2 Stomatorhinus ivindoensis | reverse complement strand
TGACGTTGGTCTCCTGTCAAACTTTGCTAGCCGGTCTTCGAAGAACCCCAGGCTCCGCCTCTTGTAAAGCATTTCATGTCAGTCCCTCGTCACATAGGACGTAGACTGACGTAAGGATGGATCAAAGGCTGATGGACCAGGTAGCCTGACGTTGGTCTCCTGTCAAACTTTGCTAGCCGGTCTTCGAAGAACCCCAGGCTCCGCCTCTTGTAAAGCATTTCATTTCCTCAATCTGGCTGAAATGTCAGACAGTGCGTCATGACACGAGGCTCAGCTTATGCCAATGCATGTCCTTCTCCTTATAATGTCATCGGCAAAGCTAAGGTTCAGAAGATGCTCCTTGGCCAGAATGGAACCTGGCTCAAGATTCGCAATCCGGGGTACTTTTTGTGCTGCAGAACAAGGTTGAAGTGCACTGAAGTGGACTCAGAGACAAGCTCGGTGCATTTATGCCCTCTGATCTTGGACCGGCATTGCTTACGTTCCATAGAATTCCCATCCCTTAGTTGTACATCAGTTTTCCTGAACTCTGTGCACACAATCTTTTCATGTCGATCCTGTCCTGCAGTCAGCAGCCTGGTTGCGATTTGCACGCCGGAGTGCAGCTCCAGTGTGGAATGGTCCGCGACAATCGGGATCTGCGAGAGGCAGCCCCCCCCCCCACCCAACTGTGCAGTTCCTAACACATGGCAGGGAACAACACCAGTACTGGCAGACGGTGGTCTCAACTTGGAGACACCTCCCACCCCTCCCTCCCGCTGTTGCAAATATGCCTGCCCAATATTAGGACATCATACTGGAAAATGTACCACTCTGGTAGTCTGTGTGCGTGTGACTTCAGTGTTGTGCTAGACTTTCTGAACAGTCTTTTTATAAAATAAGAGTCACAAGCATTTTTGTAATAAAGCATTTTTATTTCCCTATACTAGAAATGTATAGAGCAGCAAGTTGCCCACCACAGTCTGCGTCGTGGGCTTCCTTTGAATAACCCGGGTTCCTTCCTTCAGTTTTGCTACCTGGTGTCTCTATGTTGGCTGTAGAGTATGATCGCGTATGAGTGTGTGCATGTGTGTGTGTCTGTGTTCTGTGATAGACTGGCATCCCATCCGGGGGTTTGCTCCAGTCCAGTGTTGCCTAGGACAGGCTCCAGACCCCTCTGCCACCCTGAGCAGGAGAAGCAGTGAGAAGAAAGATGGGTGGATTCATGTAACTCAAAGATTTTTGGAGAGGTGGACAGATACAAAAAATACACCACATAGGTTCTCTTGCTGTTAGTCCACAACAAATCAGGGCGTCGCTCATCTGTTGAAATGGATTATATGTTTACCCAGACAACAGTGTTCATTTGGAAATTCGCACTGATGCATTTGATTTACAGAATCTGGGTTGAATAGGTGCGGGCAGCTCGACGAGGGCAGTCTGGAGTGTCTCTCGAAACAGTTTCCGTTATAAAGTCCCCACACAATAGACATTGCGGGTCCCCATTTAGCTCATGTGTCCCACTGGAACAGCAGCTGCTGTAATCATTTTGAAATGGAAAGAAGATTCTCCTCCGGGAAAAGATGAACTTGCCTCAGTCAGTAATGTACCTTGGTCTCCTAGCAATGCTGTTTTATTATCCATCTCTAAGCAACAAAGACAGTGTCTGTAAAGGTGTGATGTTAAGTATCTGCTTTATTATTTCGGTAAATTGACTAACATGTATATCAAGTTCATGTCCTGGACTCTCTCAGTATAAGCAATTTACCCGTATTGTCTAATATTTGTTATGTATTCGTAGTAAGTCTTGAAATACAATCTCATGGGGCTTCTCCAATACAGAATAGCGCTTGGCTGATCATTTTTTTCACACAAGCTCTTTTCCCTGTCTAAGTCCAAATGCAGTTGTTGTACAATTCTTGTGTAAGCTTAGCGGATGGAAAAGGGGAGACTAGTGGCCTTTCGTCTGCTGAGTTTTTGTTTTTGATCTGAATTTATTGTTGCGCAACTGCATCCATTCTGTATCTCTCCAGCTGCCTGCTTCCTGGTCTTAGTTAGAAGACTGAAGGTTAAACTGAATTTTAATTTTTACTGGAGGTGTGCCTCGGATGAAAGGCACATCGATAAAATTATGAGATGATTCATTTGATATCTCCACCACTGAACTTGCTAGTTAAATGTCATTAAAAATGAAAAAAAAAAATGAATGAATAGAAAAAGGCCCACTCACGAAAAAATTATACCTGCAAATCTAAGATGAAACGGAACAACGTCTCTTAGGAGAAACTGTGAGGTTGTCAAGAAGGTTGTTGAATGGGTTGGGGGGGTGAGTGGATGGGGGGGTCTGGAAAAGTGGTTGAGTAAGCTGGTGGGTGGTTGTGGCGGGGGGGCTATCTTACCATTTTAAGCGATAATGTAACAACAGTCCAGCAGGAAGATTCGGAAATACATAAGGAAATTATTTCCTAGCCTTATGTAATTGCATATACCATTATGTTGGGGAAAAGATTAGAGCCATTACAGAAGGACGATTCCACTCCAGTCTCATGCCGCTCCATCCTAGATTCAGCGGCAGAGATTTTTCCAATGTTGCCAACAAACTCACACAGCATACTGTATTTGTGATTCTTCACACCGAGGCAGCTGCCCCAGGCCTCCTTGATGTGCAGGGTGTTGGGTATCTTGTATTTTTGATTGAGATCCCCACACTCACTCTGAAAACAACCCCACCAGCTCCAATGGCTGCGATGCTTTTGGCCAGCTGAACACATACATCATCAACAGGGAGACCAAACAGAAGGTTCCAGAAAGGTGTCCGATGCTCCGCTGAGGAACTGTTCCAGAAGCTTCCACCAGCGCAGAAGTGATTCAGCTGAGCATTTCTCTGGCTTCTGGAGCTCAGTCTACCACAGCAAACTCCCACTTCCTTGTGTAAACAAATAAAATATTATTTTATGAACCTTCTTTCTTTAAGCGCACAAACATTGATTTTTTTCCCCTCTCTCCTGCAATAACAATCACATGCATTCTTAAGCAGGATATAACTTAATCTGTGTATCTACACCCGGAACAAGCAGTCCTAAATCACTACGACCAAAAGATAGAACAGCGCCTCATTTTAAACACTTTAGTTACAAACTCAAGTGAAAGTGGTTGAAGAACAAGTAGACTGAGTTGCTGCTGTGACTTATTAAAATGGCGAAGAGATCTGTCTTCACAGAATCGTTGTCGTAAGAGGGAGCTGAGGTTTTGTTATCCACCCCGGACATGTTAGAAATCAGAGGCCCAGAGGTCTGCGGCTGAAGCGACGGAGAACTGGCCACCTTCAATGGCTGAGTGCTTGTTTTTCTGTTTCTTCAGAAGCAGCAGGTGCGCAAGTAGAGGACGGAGCCTGAAGGTTGACGGCCGAACAGTGAGGTCTCCTCGTGAGCCTGAGGGCACATTACATCCACTGCAATAACAACAGGTCCCTCACTCCACAGAAACGTTCATTGTACAAATAAATTGGAATTAGTCTTAGGTACAGGGCGTGTATTTTGCTCTCTCACACTGTTTTGCTTCCTGTCCAATCCGGTTGGATGTTAGTGACCCAAATTTGCATACCGCGGCATGTGTTTTTTTTTTTTTTAAACCACTGTTGCAGTCAATGAAAAGTACTCAAAGTTTATGAGTTAGTGAACTGTTTAGTACTAAACAACGTAAATTTAGTTAAGAACTGATTGATTACTGCTGTATATTTGTGTTTTTTTCCCACTTGGCTTCGATCAGCCTTGCAATATTTATAATTATGCGTCTTAATAGACAGGGCAGGTCAAAACATTTTCTAAACTATTGCTGTGTGTTTCTTTGCCTGTTTAATAAAGTTGAGACAACAAAGTAAAATGGAATATGTTGCTTTGGTCAAGGCTAGCAAAGAAATTTTATGCATCACTGCACTGGGTTTAAAAGCTCCACAGAACTAGTTCGGGGTACACAGTGTTAAGATTTTCCCTTCTATAGTCCCACTTTATTAGCACACAAAAAGGTTTTCATCTGCATTAAATGGAATCAGATTGGCTTTTTTGACTCTGGAGAATAACCGTTGTACTGAATGACTGCATGAGGGTCTCTCCATAGCCAGGGCTGGTGCTAATATGTTTATTTTCTCCGCCTATTTTCAGTAGCCGGATATTATGTCAGGACTTTGCCCCAATGCCTCACCTACAGCAGGGAAGGCGGATTGTAGGCTTTACCTGGGAAATGGGGGATGCTGTATATCGCAGGACATAAATCCACTCGCAGGCGCAAGATCATTCACGGCATTGCTGACTCAGCACCGAATCGGGCCCCCAATCCAATAGTCCCACGACACTAGCCACTGAGTCACCATGCCAGCCCTACCAATAACATTTTTCAATTTCAACCCTATAATAACCCTACATTTAAAAAAATGCAACAATCAATGAATTCTAGGTAAATTACTAAGAGTTTGCTATCAAATCTGTTTTGTAGCTCTTTTCCTCCCATTGTCACATCTTTATAGATGTTTAATTAGTATGGTAATAAAATATGAAATGGTTAAACCTTTTCATGAAACTCACATGTTTTCACAAAGTGAGCTATGAGTTGTTATTTACACGGACAAAGCATTCGTTATGAAATGAAACTCTTGTTTTAACCGTGCCGCCCATGTCACAGTGCAGGAGAAGAGATTAAGCATTTCGTAATTACTTTCGCTTGGCTTTGACACGATGGCAGCTCATATTCTCACAGCGCCTCTGCGCTGCACCGGAATATATATGTATTACATCCCTGCCCAGTCCTGTAGGCAAACAATCTGGAGCAGAATCAGAGTGGTTCATGACAGACGGGATTGTGCACTTCTACGGGAATTAAAATCCTTATTATTTTGGCCAAAATCACATGACATGAAATTCATACATAAAATGAAAAAAAAAGAATTGCAAAACTACGGAAGGGCTGTGATTTAACTGGAGCTAGGACACATTTCCCAAATACTATTCTTTTACTGCTCAACTTCCTGTGGGCTAATGGTTAGCTCCAATGGTAGCATCTCTATTTAGCATAAATATTCCCATAGGGGGGAAATTTCAGTGACCAGTAGGGATAAATTAATATTCAACACATGGTCAGTGGCATCTAAACAAATTTCAAAATATAATTTCTGTGACATATTAGTCAAAATCAGTTTAATTTTACTTTCATATTCATTTTATATGATGGTTCTGTAATTTCACTTTTATGACTAATAAGGTGCTTTAATAATTAGTTTTAATGGTAACACTTTACTTGAGGGGACACAAATACTGTAGTATTATCCTATCACTTGTGCTTATTAATTAAACACAAACTAAGTATTAGTTACAAACTGTCGTGTTTGTTCATCATTAATGCATTGTCACACATCCTTTAACTAAAGCAAGTACTATATTTGTTACTCTTTATGTAAATCTTAGTGAACTACTGAAGGAAGTACTGAAGGAAGTACTGAAGGAAGTACTGAGGAACTATGGAAGGAACAAGTGATGAATAACACAAGTGAAATACCGATCTCATGTTTGTTCATCATTAATGAATCATTACGCATCTTTCATATAAAGTATGTAGTATATTTGTTCATGATTTGTACTTCAGTGGTAACTATGTTACTACTGAGTATTTGTGTCCCCTCAAGTAACGTGTTATCATTTTAATTTTAGTCAACAATGATAATGTACAGTCAGTATATAATGGTCCACATTCCAGAAAGCGCCTGGGTTTGGGGGGAGGGGACAATGGTTAATCTTGAAGCAGACAGTCAACAAGAATATCCATTAAAATATCTAGCTACATTAATGAGCAAAATTAAAGTTTAAAAAGCCTAAGGCCAGTAATGGCACAATAGCAATATTAATCACAACACTTCAGAAATTCCCAGGTTTTCACAGTTCTTATGTATGACAAGAAGACCAAAAATGTACATTTTATTTATTTAGCAAACTCTTTCATCCAAAGCAACGAACACTTGGGAAAGCAGAATCAGACAAGCTGTGGAACAGGAGCCCTGCTGAATGGCTCCACAGTGAAATCATTCCACCTGTCTTGGGATTCGAACTGGCAACCATCCAATCACAGGAAGTGTCATAAACCACTGAGGCACACGCCACCAAATCTCAAACATATGCACATTCTTAACAACAACAACAGTAATAAATATAATAATAAAAAACATCACCCTCTTCATCATCTTGCATTCTTATTTTTATGGGCATAACACATGGGTAATCTGAAGCCCGAAATTGCAGCCATGCCTTCATTGTAATCTTGTAATGTGTAGCTAAATTTTTGATAAGGCTGCGATCCTCCTCCATGAACGCGGCGCAGTTGGATTTCGCTTTATTTCAGCAGCTCGGCCCACAGGACGCCCACGTTACACTCGAAGGCATGGAGGGAGTCTGTGTGGTGACGCTGAAGTTGGCAGCTAGAGAAATTACTCTTTTTTTTTCGTTTCAGCGCTTTCTCCTAGCAACACACGTTTCCAGTGCTGTGCCTTCCTGTTAAATTATCAATTATCTGTTAAACTGTTGGGAGGATGCAATCGAGCTTATAAATGTCTTATAAACATAATTTCACCTCATCAGAAAAAGGGTTTGACACACTGTTATTGAAAATTGTGTACTCAGTGAGTGCACGTTTTCGTTTTTGCGTTTAGCTGAAAGTTATATCTTTAATTAAATTGCTAATTGCGCCAGTATTTCTCAGTTTCCCACTTATTTTATCCCTCCTCTTAATAAGGACCCATCGTGTTTTTATTTTAAAAAAGAATGAATAAATAATAATAAAACAACAAAACAGTATCTTACTATGAAACTGGCAGAGAAGACAGGCATCCAGGGTATTTCAATTTTATAGGCGACATAGGCAACCGCCTAGGGCGCTAACTTTCGTTCTGAGGGGCGCCGACTAGCCTGACAGTGCTCGGCGCACGCCGTTACAGACGCCAGTGCCGCCACCAACCACCGCGCGATGTGGGGCGCCAACTTCTGATGGGGCGCCGCCTAGCCCGCCAGTTAACCTCCGCCTCAGATGGAGGGAAACTTTGTCAAGGACGCTGGCAGGTTACAGAGGTTTGACCAAAAACAAAAAAACATTCTCGGTGAAGAGGCGACAAGAAGACCAATTTCAATTAATTTAAAAATTAGCGAAAATCGTTAACTTCCTACAGCCATCAAACGAAAAATAGTTGTATAATCTGTATATTTAGTGTAGAAAAATTCTATTAATAGCAGGCCGCCACATGCGCTCATGACTGTTTTAAATATTTTTTACTGTGTTACTATGCACCAGAATATGTCTACTTCTTGTTTAAAAACTTAATTTTAGAATCCACTGACAGGCGTCCCCTTTCAGACCCAGTTCTTTCAAAATTCTTGTTTTTTTGGTCTTTTTAAAACTCATATTTATAGAATATCTACTGTAAAAAATGTGTAAAACACACATTAAATTACTTTATGCGATTCCTTCCCAGCCTAGTTACTCCAAAGCACTTGGCCTGTTCATGTACAAACACACTGTGCAAGCAAAATCTGTGTGGTATAGAGAGACATATACACTATAGGGCGTTAGTTAGTGGTGTTAGACCATTTCTAGTTTAATGTCAGACCTTCCAGCTCAATTCATGGTGGGAGGATTTTAGTCGTAATTAGCCAACTACGGACTTATTACACTTGAAGCAGACATTCTGCGATACGGTTTAATAGTTTTAACCGCCCGGTATGACACTTGGAACATTATCACACCTAAATTCAACTTTACTAGTTTAAATTATTTATTGTCGGGTCTGGTTAAACATATAAGTACAACACGCCTTTTTATCTGATATGTGTCATGAGAAGGTCTGTAACCCAATCACTGCCATGAAGCGTTTTCCCAGGGGAAGAGCTATGAATTGTGTTTTCAGTTGAACAGGAGAGGGCGCTGTTCTTGGAAAATATTCCGCTGTTCATACAACTATTAGGTGTATTTTCTTCTGTCCTTTGGGATAGACATTAGCATGTGTACTTTCTCATATGAATACCTAACACTGTGCAACGTACATTTTGCAATGATGTCGCCGCTAATTAAATCAAGAAAGCCAAAGGGTTCTGTCACTTTAAGAGAAAAGCCCAATGTCGTCAGGGGGTGATTCTACAAAGATGACAGATCACTGGCAGTGAGGTCTCAGCCCTGGTACAGTGGGCTGGGTTAGATGCAGTGCTTAGCTGTGTAGGCATGGTTCAAATGGAATCCAGGATTCCTTCTTCCGGGCTTAGGGGAGGATGAAATGTCTGTGACGGCAGCGAACTGCGAAATCAGGATGAGCATGCGACATGAACTGTAGAGAACATAGCGTTTCAGGAGCGGCGTATGTACTCACATATGTAACACGATACATGGATCCACTTACATTACGCATAAGACTGCATTGTCAAAAAATAAAATTAAAATTTGAGCTATTCCAAAAACTATGTTTTACTTGATTGTTAACATGTCTTAGAGCTGCACGCACTGCAAAAAGACACTACATGATATCAATGGGTCTTTGTGTTTGACAGTTAACAGGTCTGTCTTGTGTATGTATATGTGTACACAAATCCAGCTATTTCTGCTGCAGGACCACACTGGGGCTGCCTGGTATCTAATCAGCTGACCATCGGTTGCCCGATTAAACTGTTTAAAGGGACAGGCCTGTCCTTACTCCAAGATACATAGTTGAAAACTGTATATGCTTTTCATTGTATATTTACTGACTGATTTTTAATAGATGACTGAACAAACTGACAATAATCATTTTGATGCAATACTCATTTTCATTTATCTATCTATTTATTTATTTATTTTGCATTAAGCAGCAGTTGCCCATAGTTTGATTGTTGCACTTGTCCACAAATCCTTTAAGCTATTGTGTGTCAGCTGTGTGTGTTTATATGTTGAGCAAGACCAAATGCACTAAGTCAGTGTTCATTTACGCCTGCATTCATTTATTTAGTTAACATTTATATTCAAAATACGTTCGGCATGGCAGACGATACAGCAATAGCATGCAGCTGTTAAGGAGCTAACTCACGTACAGCTAAGCTGAGCTTCCAGTGAGTGACCAGTAAGTTCAAGTGAAAGTTTACATTGAGGACGAGGTTTCTAGAGAAGTGCAAATACATGAGAATCCAGTGTTGCCAAGAAACCGTAACCAAGTGATGGCTGATGACGACGTAACAGGTCAGTAGTCAGATGAGCTAATTAAGGTATTCCTAGAAAAGATACAGTAGGTCTTGAAACATTTCTTGATGGTTGAGAGGGACTCTTGACAAGGGTGAGCAGCTCATTCCACCACCAAATAACCACATATAAGAAACATCTAAAGTGAGGCTTATTTTATGTGATAGAGGGATCATTGGACAAGGTTGGCTTGCTGACTGGAAAGAGAAGGATGGAATGTTGGTCTCCATAAATGATTCAATGTGGTTCCATTGATAGCTCTAAAAACCAGCATCAAGAACCTGAATCTTGGATGAGGAATGCATGGCTAGGGTCAGGAAGAAGTCAGATTCGTTGACTGGAGGCCAGCAGTTTCACCATCCTATGATGAAGGAGGTGATGCTAGAAGAAGATGGAATCAAGCATGGGGTCTTAGGGTTGCAGTTCCTACTGTGAAAAGAAGTGAGAGTTGTGTCTAAGATGTGAGACGTGAATGTATTGGAAGCACAAACTGAAGCAGATAGATGGGAATTAAATGGGAGGCACATTTAGCTGAGAGTCTTCCTCTGTGTCCGTGTTGGTGGAAATACCCAGGGAACTCGTGGGTCTTTACAGGAACTTCACTTTACTCGCTGGTCTTTTCATTTGCATGGTAACATATTAACATATTAGCCAAAAGAGTCGATACTGATTCCAGTGTTCACTCTGGGTCTTGGTATGTTGGTCACGTTTGAGCATTAAAAAGTCTGGCTAAGTGGAAAAGAATCTAGGGGACACTGTCAGTAGACTGTTGTAATGTGGACAATAGTCAGGGGCATAAAAATGTAAATGTGAATAGCTAACAACAGAGAGCTAGACTTTTTTTTGAGTTCCCTTGGATCCTGTCTTCACGTACCCACTTGATAACCAATCATCCGAGCATCAGGAGTATTCATCTATTATAAGACAAAAGTTATTAGTCATTAATTGAGTCCAAATGTCAAACTAATTAATTATCTTACTTCTACTACAACAAGATGATATGTTTTCTCAGTTGTGCTTCCCATGCATTTTTTGTCAACCTTTTTCTCGTCCTCCTTCTGTTTTTATAGAGAAGCAAAGAGCCGGACATGCTGTCTTATCACTGATGCCCTTCCATCTCCTTCTGTCTTCTTCAAAAAATGACGAGAAACAAGCCAATACATAAACGTCTCCACCTCTGATGTATCATCGGTTTGCACAGGAGTTGGGGGTTGAGGGGTCCAGATTTAGGCTGTCTGGGTCCACGAAGCTGGTGAGATCTGGCGTCTCTTCATTCCTTTGTCAGTGATGTGTTTTATGGGGCTGTTGGAATAAAGAGGAACAGCAAGAGGGGAACAGATGTTTATTACCGCAGCAACCTCGGAATTCCATTCATGTCTCTGAGACAGCCATTAAGTGTTCTGGTCTTAGACAGTTAGGCTTGTAGTAATTCTACCTCCATAAGCAGGATGGGCATATATTTCAGCTGTAGCTTAGCCAATTCGAGATTTGAGTCTTTCCCAGTCGAAGGTAGTTTGAGCTTCTTTTTTTGTCATTTCTAGGCACTTGAGAGCAACCTGTGTTGTGCCTCACAGCGTTTTATGTTTTCGGCAAAAGGTTGTTTGTGTGAATCATTGTGACCTCCGCTAGGTTAAAAATAAGGTCCCCTAAGGAGATCCGAGCGAGAATGCAAGGCTCCTGTGGGGTTTTGACAGCTAGAAGCACCTTTGCCGAAGCGCTACAGCAGCGCTGAATGTGCACACCCCACCGAAAGCATGTGCTCAGTCGAGTGGGCACCTAACTGCAGCTGGGCCACTCCTGCGTGAGAGGGAGCAGAAATTTTTGAGCGTGCGCCTCTCCCATGCAAGAGGGAGCAGAAATTTTTGAGCGTGCGCCTCTCCCATGCAAGAGGGAGCAGAAATTTTTGAGCGTGCGCCTCTCCC
>JABFEB020000038.1:17989865-18002329 GCA_019775895.2 Stomatorhinus ivindoensis | reverse complement strand
TGTGTGTGTGTGTGTGTGTGTGTGTGTGTGAGTGTGTGTGTGTGTGTGTGAGTGTGTGTGTCTGATACTTTCACACCCAGTATCTGAGATGTAACATAGATTTCTGCCAAAGAATAAGCAGAACCATCACTTGTGTCTCAGAGAAAATCAGCAAATCTGCTTCCAATATAAATATGTGAAATTGCATATTAACATGTTATTTATAAAGCAACAGTAACAGTACAACAAAAAAAGGAATTTGAAGAGTCAAATTTTTAACCTTTGACACTATATGACTGTGCCCCTTTGTAAACTAGAATTTGTTCTTTTCTCTCACTCAGACGCACACACAAATACAAACATCCATTTGCTGATTCATACCCATGAGACAGCTGGCCTTTTGTTTGCTGGTTGTGTTGCTGATAAATTCAAGCATTGTGAAGAGGGAAAGGAATGAAAGTGACAATTCTTGGTATTGCACAAACGTATAAGCAGAGGACTGTTGCATAATTTGTTTAGAGCAACTGTATAATTACCCTAGATAATGAAACGTCTCCCCTGTTTTTTCGCGATTTTTTTTACTTTACTACGTTTTTACCTTTATTACCAGCAATAGAAAGTTTAAACAGTAAAATTGAATATGTAAAACGATTGATATTGTTTAGTCAATGTTACTAGGTGTATATCGAACATTTCCACAACTGTTAATTTAATATCAACAACAATGCACCAAAGAAAATTAACAATTTTCTTCACACTGAGGAACTATTCTATGATAAACAAAGTTCCATACCGGATATATTTTTCACTACACGCAAGGCGTGGTCTGCTGTAGATTGGCAAGACAAATGACGAATGAACAACGAGACTTTAAATCTGTAACCAATAATGTTACGGGTGTTGGAACTAAACGGTTGCGAAGCCGGTAACGTTGTTATCAACAAAGTGGCCGTTTGCGACATTAACTTTTCATTCACGGAATATGGATACCTTTTTGCATCGAAGTTGAGTGATCGGTAATATATTCAGTTTGGCACAACTGTGCTTTCACGAGGAAAGTCTTCCCTTTGCATGTAGTTATTGACGAGAGTAGCTGCCGATTAGCCTTTGCAAGATGTATCATTTAAAAACAACGAAAGCAAAAGGCAACTTTAAAGCGGCACTAGAGGAGATTAAACAAGAGAACAAACATGCCGCTAGTAAAACGGGTAAATCCAAAACCCCGATTTTCCTCGACCACAAAATTTTAGCCGAGAGGAACCCGGCAATAATGCCTGTTGGTGCCTGGGTGGAGAGCGGGATCGACTGTGAGGAACATCCTGTTGTAAGTACTCTGGTCCATGTGGTTTATATTGAATATGGTATCTGTACTTTATTTACTTGCATGGTGTAAAAGGGTTGACTTACATCAGCTGACTGGAGTGAGATTTTCAATTCGAAACTAATCTCACGTGTATGTTACAGTTTTTTACCTTGTAAATAGTCTGTAGGTTTTGCAAATTGTCTCAGCGGTTTTGTAGGATTATAAATAAGATTTCTTGCATGTGCATGAGAGTCTGACAGTTTGTCAGATTCGTGGGAGCTGGCAAACGCCGGTATAACCTACATATTGCACGTATGGCGTCTTTTCATAAACGAGTCGTGATTTCTACTGATTTTCATCTCGATTGGATGTGGGTTACGTGATATTTTGCCCCTTGGGTGTGTGCGAGGCAGCTCCTTGCATCAGTGCTGGAAGAGCAGCATATGGAGCTGCGCAGGGAGAAGGAGGAGAACCTTCGGAGGTTCCAGGAGCGGGTGCGCCGGCGTGTGGCCCAGCAGGCAAGGGTGCGCCAGAGGCAACAGCTGCAGAAGACCTGGGAGATGGTGAGCCGGGGTCCCACAACCTCGATCACGCCGATCGATCATCCCCGTGGCATCGCTGTGACGGTGCCGTTCAGATCGCTAAGCAGAATCTCCGTGCAGGCAGAGCGTGAAGGGAGGGTGTTCCAGCGGTCTAGTGAGAAAGCCCTGAATCTCACTCCTCGGAAGCGAGCGTTCTCCGGTTGCACCCAGGGGGAAGTGGCCATCTGTGGTTCTGGATCGCGCTGGGTAAGTGCCCAGGCACTGTCATCCCACGACTGGGACCGTCCAGGAAAAGCGCAGGAACACCAGGTAGGAATTCTGTGGGCACCGCGTATGAGAATATACAGGTGCAAGACTACAGTCCGCATACCAAATTACAGCATAGACACGTGGTTTTGTATGCCATTAGGGGAAAAGCATTGGGTAATTAAGATATAATTATTTTCTGCTTGTATGGGACAATTAAGTCACATGGTGGTTTGACTTTTTTAATGAAGCTCAGCAAAGTAATGAAGCAGGTCAGACACAAGCTGGCCTCCTGTCAGTTGCTTCAAGATGGAGAACAAATGTCTGAGATCCCAGGAGGCATGTGGAAGAGCTCTCCTACTAGAAGTGTAAGTCGTCCGTGCTGTTTATCAGCCTGAAAAGAAGTTTGGTCAACTGCAGTGTTTTTTTTTTCGTTCGTTTACTCGCTGCGCAGATGCCGCTGCCTCTTCCACAGCATTCAGAGGAAGTAGAGGAGGATGAAATGCTCCTGATCGGCCAACATGATCGACATCTCGTCCTGCAGAACCCGAGCAAGCAGGCAGAGGTCTGCAGGAGTGACGCTTTCCAGAATGTGCAAGTCAGTCAGTCGCGTGTTTCCAGAACTTCCTTCCATTTTTGTGTTTTTGAGGTTCTGGGTGATGGCCTGGCGTTACGAGTGTAGGGATGCAAACTGGGGCACCGTAAAGGGGGGGGCAGGGTCCCTGAAATATTTGAAACGTAATTGAATTGGGGTGGGTGGGAAGCACAATATGACGTCTTCATGGGGGCCAAAATTTGTAAGATGCCAGGAACCGAGGATCCTTAAGTTATAGAATAGGGGGGGTCAGTCACTCTTGTTTTTTTTGTCTCAGCCCCGAAAAACACTTATTTTAAATCCATTTAGTGATTTTATCCCATATTTCTTGCAAGCCAAGGTCCCCAAGGGTCACAATCTAGACTTGCTCCTGCTAGGAAGCCACCCAGACAAAGTGCACTTGATGTCCTACAACGAGCCGCTGCTCTGATCTTCTCGGACTGTTCCACTCCTCTCACGCCATTATTGTGGCGGAGCGCGGCCAACCGCGTCATTCTGTGTTTCAGGTGTCCGAGGGGCCGTCGCGAGAGCCGTACCCTGGTGGGTCCAGTGCCACGTTCAGCACGCGTTACAGGGCCTCCCAGGTCCTTTGGCCTACAGAAGATAAGGATGAGATGAAGAAGCAGGTACTGTGCTGGATTGGGGCAGGGAGAACTACAAAATCAAGGGCTGGGCAATTATATCTACAAAGGGCCAGTGTGTGTGCAGGATTTACTCAATTGATAATGAAAATTGCATAAATCGCAGTTTCTTTTGCGTGAAGTTGTAAGCATGCTATTTAGGTCACTCTTTAGCTGCAGCATAAGTTCTGTTATTCTTAGTGTTACTTCTTAGTAACTTAGTAACTAACAATTTATGTAAAGGCTACATAAATTGTCAGCAGTTCATAATTCCTGTTCAGTTGGATTCGGTCATTTCCTCCCTTTTGCCATTTAATGGTGAATTTCCTTTCACAAATAGCATGCCCACATCGACTCAGTGCTGCCATCTGTCTACCGCTCATCAGTTCAGGCGAATGGCTAGCCGATTTAAATGGACTTACCAGCATAGAAGAGACCCAAGCTTTTATTTGTCAGGGTAAAATTAGGTCTTGGTGTATCATTGAGAAAATATCATGCCCTTAGGACTGTGTATATAGTAAAATTTGCTTATATGATGATTGTAATTAATTTTCCTTGGCAGTTTTTAATATTATAGGTTCCCTCAGTATAATTTACTTTAGCGTGCGTTTCATTACTTGTTCAGGAGTACCTACTTAAAGTAGCTCTACTCGAATACTCATGTTTATTTTTTTTCTTATCTAGAGACAGTCTCAGTTCCTCATGTACCGACGCCTTTTCATGGACATCGAGAGAGCACAGGTGAAAGAGCTTTACCGTCACAGGAAACATCTGAGAAGAATCGAAAGGTGAATCCTCCGCCTCCCTGCACGTAATTCTCACAGCTTTCAGTTTTATTCATGAGTCACTGCACAAGCTTCACACTTATTCCCAGACTTGATGTACAAATGTCTGGTCTAATGGCATATGTGACTTTCACTATATCCCATAATGTCCCATCTGTAAGGAGGTTTGGGACATAGCATTTTCCATGCTAATGTTCTTGACTTGCAATTTTGTAGCTATCTTACACCCTCTCCTGGAGAATTTGTTACTGAGAAGTAATGATGGCTAAGTGAAGCTTGATTAACCATTTCTTGTATTTTTCTCTCTTGGTGTGCTTCGGGGCGTGCTCCAAGTCCTTTTATAAACAGAGAGCACCATCTAGTGGGGTGAAAAAATACATCAATTGGTTCAAAAAAAAGCTTAATTTAACTACCACTATCGATAAGTAGTGATGGACAAAATGAAACCTTATGAACCAATTGCTGTATTTTTTCACCCCAACTAGATGGTGTTCTTGATTTGCTTTGGGACATGCTTAGTGGAAAAGAGAGCGCCATCTAGTGGGGTCAAGAAATACAACAGATGGTTCATGAACTGTCATTTTGTCCATCACTACAAATAAGTATACATCGTGGCAGGGAGTGAAACAACAAGATGAATGTGTTTGGTTAATCGATTAGCCATTTTCCTAACAGGAATGGCCAACCTCCCCCTCTGTCTTAAGTCTGTCTTATTATGGTCTTTCCATCTTGACAGAACACAAGCCAGCTAAGTATTTTGAGGGCCTCCTCTTCTCAGACAGCTAATGCGATGATGTGGGTGGCCCTCTCACCCTCAGTAATGCCATTGCAGTGAGCACTGGCCGAAACTGTCATGAGCAGTGTTCTGTCTCGCGGCTTCTGAGCGATTGCCCCAGTTTTTCCCTTCTCACTATTACCACGCGTGTTAATTGCTGCAGTATTAAGAGCGACAAGGAGCAGAGGCGGCTGGAGGAGGAGAGGCAGATTCACCAGCTGGCGGAGCTGGAGGCGGCCACGGAGCGCGAGCGGCAAATCCTGGAGGACCTGAGGCTGGAGCAAGGGCGGGCGCTGGATGAAATGGCGAAGAGGGAAAGGGCGCGGAAAGATCGGGAGGCCGCAAGGTACTCCTGGGGTCATAGAATTCACTATTTTATCCTGTGTTTCGGTGTGGAAAATATCATCAGTGTTGTCGTGGTGACCCTGCGGATATCAGTTAGTGTTCACTGTATTTTGTACACTGTGACTATCAGTCATTAGAACTGGACATACTGTACTTCCTAAACACTGCAGAAAACAATGGTTGCATGAAAAGACATTGTATTCGAATTGAGGTGATAATGCTATGTAGTATGAATCAAGGTAAAAGTCACGTGTCGGTGTGTAGATTTGTCGAGGCCCTGATGGCTCAGATGAAGGAGCGGGTGGCACAAGAGAAGGTGGACCTGCCCCCCCTCTGCTGCTGCGGCGAGACATTCTGGGACTGTCACCCCGACACCTGCGCTAACAACTGTGTCTTCTACCGTAACCCTAAAGGTCAGCACTCTGTTTTCCTTGGATACGTCTTCATATTTGTCTGTTTTTACTGGGTGATTAATTTTACGATGATAAATGTAGAAGCGCTAGATTTACCAGCAAAACCCTTTTTTAATTTGCAGTCTCTAAGCTGGGTAAGAGCGGATAAGTAAAGAAAACTTAAGTTAATATCAATGGCGATAGAGGGGACAAAAATATTATTAGAAAGCACTGTCTGATTTTATATAGCAATAGTGTTGCTTAGTTGCTACACATTTTCAGACCTCATGGATCATGTGACAAGCGTTTGGAGTCTGTGCTATTAGTACAGTCCCAGATGTCAGTTTGGACCTGTGCTGCTTGTCTGTCGGACTCGGGACTGAGAAAGAAAAGCCGTAATTCAAAACAGTTATTTGAAGAGTAGATGATGTTTACTGAGTATTTTTGCTGCCGGCTGCTTGTCATATGGTGCGTCAACCTCACTGGGTGGGGGGGGGGGGGGGGGGGGGGGGGGGGGGGGGGCTGCCCCCCCCCCCCCCCCCCGCCTTAGCTTATACCCAGGCCCTGCACTCAGTGCTGCTCAACAGTGACCTCAGAGATGGCAGCTCCAGTCATCGGGCCTCTGCCAGAACCATAGCGTCCATCCACAGACTCTCTCCCAGGAAGTAGGGACACCCCCTTCCAGTGGGGAGGCATGGAGGAGCCTCAGTCACACAGTGCTGCTTTTTAACCTAAAGGCGGATGATGTGTGATCAGCGATACATACCTTAAAAGGAAAATCACCAGTGTCTGTGAAGGTGGCACTGGGATTTTCCCACTGGGATTTTCTTGAAGTAATTGTGAATTACTGTTAGAACTTTTATATTTATACAATTTTTTATTCTGAGAACTAGATATGTAAAACCTTTTGTCATTAATTATGTGAAAATATGTCATCAAATAAATGGAAAGAGAAGTGTTTAAAAGTCATTGGGATAAGAATATGTAGTTTTGTGTTTGATTTTGTTGTGTATTATACAATGCGGCGCATTCGAGGTTGGAGCGTTGCTTCCCTGTGAAGGAAATCCATTGGCTTTTTCTGGTGTAATGATCTTAAGTCTGGATTTCTTAACTAAATCTGCGATTAATCTATATCTGTATCGCATTAACGTCTAATTTGGCGTCTCTCTTAATAAGCTTAATAGGTTTTTTTGATTATTTTTCACAATGGCTAGTAATTATTCATTAGTCAAACACAAATGTATTGTTTATGTACAAATTAACCTTTAATTTATACATGTTTTGTAAATACTTTAAAAGTAAATACAGTAGTTGTGTGGAAAAGTAAAACCCGATGTAATAATATTCTTATACCTTAACGCTGCATTGGTGCCTGCATCAGCTGATTCCCGATCATTGGTGCGTTTTCCATTTTGGAGCGTTCTGCATGTCCTGTTGGAAATGTTTCTGTGTCTTTTTTCCAAAGGAAAAAGAGGAAGATGTTCTTTTTTCCCTAACCACATGCCTATCTCAGTACCTATAATTGGGGTTTGGAGGTTGGATTATATGACTGTATTGTCCCAGCAGAAGGTGCAGACTTTCCTAAAAGGTCCGGTGATTTAGCTTTAAATGTATTTATATAACCTGAGTGGTAGTCGAACTTGATTAATTACTTTTTTATTTTATTAATCTTGGCCAGTGTTTTAGTTAGGCTAAGATATATAGGAGGCCTATGTAAGAAATTCACTTTAAACAGGAGATAATAGTTGTAACAAATTACATGAAAGATTAAATGATTTTACATGAGTCATGATTTCAATAAGCTGTCAAACGTCAGTTTGCTTGGGCGACGGACAGGTGGGTCCGGACGGGGCTGGGCAGGCACCCTCCCGGTACGTCGATGGGGTCATAACCCGGTAAAATTAGCCCCCTCATCCTCACCGGTATGAGTGAAAGTCCAGGGCCAGTTTGAATTCCCTGGCTGGCTCTGAGTACGGACATTGACCTTTCATTAAAAAAAAAAATTCTTTTCTACCAGATAAAGATCCTACGATTCTAAACTATTTGCTGCAGTCTCTGGATTACTTATGCCAAGAATCTGTTTCTTTTCTTTACCAGATATAATTGTCTTCCTGAGTTGTGTCTGGTAAGAATGCAGCAGTATGCACTTAAGTTAGTCCAACATATAATTGCAAAGTGCGATACCGGTTATGCTGGTTAGTTGAATTTGCAGCTTAATTGACTGCTGGGTAACCACTTTCCCATTAAAATGAACATCTACATCGGTGGTTCTAGACCTGGCTCCTTGGGGACCTCAGTGTGTGTTGGACGCGCTTCTACTTAAACTCACAGTTACTCAAAAGGAAAGACGCTGCAGGGAGTCTTCAAACGAGCTTCCTGTTTATACAAGAATACACTGCAAATTAAAGTCTACATATTTATCACCTTTTATCACAGTTCAAAGCCCCTGAACACTTCAGTAGGCCTAGGCGATGAACCCTTTATGTAAAAGTGCATCTTACTGTCGCAGTATGAACAAATCTGCATCTCATTTTGGAACATTTGTGGTTTGTGGTGTGTTTGCCACATGGATGAGTATAATTTAGCAATAAACTCTAAAATAGACAAGACCTATCAGGGACCACGCTATCAGGCATTCAAGTCAAGTATTTTTAAATTGCATCGCCTTATGTAAATGCAAATATTGTTTTCATATTTTGCTGTTATTTAATTTTTATCCTCATTTGAATTCTATTTACTATTTTTCATATTATCTCTTATTATTAGGTATTAGGTTTTCCTTTGTGAACCCAATCCCGGGAGCAGGTAGGAAAAAATTTCACTGCAAACATGTACAGCGTATGCTTGTCCGCGGCGCTTAAACAGTTAATAGACCAGCCTGAGCGCTGACGTCACCCGCCGATATCACATGTTTACTTTTTTCAGCTGTCTGATCGGCTTGGCTTGGAAATAAGGGAGCGTTGAAATTTTTTTTTTATAGAAATGGATATATTATTTTTATGCGCAGACGACGCAGCAATCATGTGACGCTTTGGGAAGGAGAGCTTTGTTAATATGGACTAAACGCAAACATTTATTGGCTTCACGACGCGAGCGTGAGGCAGAGTAAATCCATGGAAATTTAACGTGTGCTTTCCGTAAGGTTTTGTTTTTTCTTCACAGGAAGTAGGACATGAGCTATTGCGTCTTGTATTTGGAAACGGGTTTTATTCGTAATTTTTATATAGCTGATTTCAGTTGTAGCACAACTGGTCTGGTGCTTAACATTAAATTATATATGCGGTAGATTATTTTTTATAACCCACAAGAGACCACAGCCAACCATAACTGGTTGTGTATTTATTTTTACTGTATTTTTCATTTTATGTTTTACAGTTCTAGTGTATGAAACAGACTTCTTTTACCTCTTTGATTTTTATATTGGTCTTGATCGTAATTAGAATCAAGACTGGCTGCATACCTGATCCATGACAGCGATGTTTGAGAGGCGATTTGACTCGAATTAAACAAAAGGGACAAAAGACCATTTTATCCTAAGATGAGGTCTTCGCTGGCGCCGGGAATTAGACTCATCACATCGTTTTCAAGGGAGAGCTGGTAAGGAACCGCTGGATTAAACTGACCAAGAAGCCTAAAAGATGTCACCGCCTTGTGGCAACGTGTCCGGGGCTGATAAATTCAGCCGCATCGATCGACCACATCTTTTGTCTTTTAAAGTAAAGTACACATCCAGATGTTTTTGTCCCCGGCAGAATGTGTTTGATGCGTCAAAGCGCCACTTCTTAAGAGATTGCCGAGAATAAGGAAGCTGAAATCGCGGCTGTATTGCACAAGCCGAAATGAAAAGACCTGATTTGGCAGGCGTGTGGTTCTGATATTATGTAGCGCTCGGTATCTGGCTGCTCGTAACGGCCGTGATGAAACGCAGAAGAGCTCAAATGAAACTGCCAGCCGGGGATGAGCGTCTGAAACCCGGCCTCACCCTAAAACAGGAACCAGCGGCGCAAAACGAAGAGCCGCTGTTTTCTCATTACCTCCGTAATGCGAACATGACATTTGCAAGGGGGAGTCGAATATTGTCGTGGTTACTTATCTTAGTGTCTGAAATCTGAACTTTTCACTTCATCTTAAGGTTATTTTGTAACCTTGAAAAGTATGCAATGAATTTCAATTGCATGTATCTATATATAGCTTGTGTATATTCTCCGCCAAACATAATTGTTTGCTGACGATTTGTTACGCTTCCTTTTAGTGGATTTGGCTTAGACGGCGAAGTATCGCTCCATTGCCACTAATATTAGCCAGAAATGAGCTTTAAAAAAACCAAAGACTAGTCTGTGAATTCTTCTGACACGTTTACACAAAGCTGCAAGCTGTCCTGCTTCTGGCTTAACACTGAAACAGCTTTCAGACTGTTACGCTCATGTAAGAAAAGTCTTACGGCATATATATATATATATATATATATATATAGTTCCATTATAAAATTAGCCACATCAAAAGCGTTGGAGCAGTTTGCAAACCCTACAGACTATTTACACGGTAATAACACTTGCATACATCTGAATGCGTGTGCAGGCTTGCCTCGAATTGAAAATCTCACGACAGGCAGCTCAGCAGTTGGCAACCTTGTTTGTGCATGTAGTGACCGAACACGCTGCAAAGCGCGCCGAGCACACGTGAAAGCCTCCTTGTGGTCAGAGCCGTGTTTCCTCTTCCTCCAGGTACAGAGGCTACACACTCTTTCTCACGTTCGTCTTTTACACCAGCTACCACTTGTCCCGAAAGCCGATCAGCATTGTCAAGGTAAAAAAAAGAACGAGCACACGATGTCTGCTGTTTAACTTCTTTATTGTGTTCTGTGTCAGTGCGCCTAACTTCCGAACAGAGGCTACAATTGCACCAGTTAAGAGCTTAATTGAATCATGTGTAGATAGCGTGGCTGGCTGAATGTTGCCCTGTCACGTGACTCCTAGGACATTCCATGTTCCTATGACTGAGGGGTGGTCAGTCCTTCTCTTCTCCTCTATCTCTTTTTTTTCTGCCCCCTGTGTAGAGCGAGCTTCACAGAAACTGCTCATTCATAATCCAGCCGCTGCACTTCAACGCAACCAACAATGAGACCTGGTGCGACTGGGCCCCTTTCGGTCAGTCTGGCCAATGCACCCATCTCACGTTCTCCCCGCCTCATCCTTGAGGTTTCCAGAATGCCACTGAGCTTATCCAGGCGGCAACGCCTTGCTCTCCTTTCCCAACTGAAGCATGTTCGGTTTAGTTATGCAGTCTACCTTGACTTTCAAGCTGCGAATCCACGCTGGAATGTTGTCACTCAGACAGTTTTATTTATATATGTCTTAAAACGTGCAGAGACCGCAGATACAGGAGCATGATGACAGAGATCAGCAGTATCTATGTGCCAGTAACAGTTAAGCCCATAATAATCTCACGAGCCTCACAGCTTCGCTTCCTTCTGCAGACCAAGACAACTACCAGACGCTGTTTGGTGCTTTGGATAACTCCTTCCTAGTGGCTTATGCCATCGGCATGTTTTTCAGGTACGCTTTGTGTGATGCCAGCGTGGCATGACCTGGCATGGGGTCTGTTTGGACCCTGCGTGGCCCCGTTGACGTCCGTGCGCCTTCTTTCCTCTCCGCAGTGGGATTTTTGGGGAGAGGCTGCCACTGCGCTACTATCTCTCCACGGGGATGCTTCTCAGTGGTCTCTTCACCTCCCTCTTTGGCCTGGGCTTCTACTGGAACATCCACTCCATCTGGTACTACGTCTTCGTCCAGGTGAAGCTCTTCCCTCCCCCGTTGACCCCACGCTGGTTCTTACTCTGTGGTTCATGGTGTCTGACGTTGCTTCTTAAAAACACAGTCCTCCATCTTCCCTGGAGTGCTTTGTTTGGGCTCTCTATACAAAAATAGCCAGGCCTCAAGCTCCTTGGAGGAGGGGTGGTTTTAGGGCCGGGGGGGGGGTGTGTCTAAGGGGAAGCGAGTAACAGAAGACTGCTTTAAAAACCCTTATCTCAGTATATCACATGACCATTGTATCATATGACCTTTCATGAGTGACACTGGAATATTAAAGCTAACCCCACCCCTTCATTCGTGTATGCATGTGACTTCCAGCCCTCACCGTAGTTTTGATCCTTAATTTACAGGCAATGAATGGAGTGGTGCAGACCACAGGATGGCCTGCAGTGGTGGCCTGTGTTGGGAACTGGTTTGGAAAGGGGAAGTGAGTGACGTGCACCTTCTCTGGCCATCTCTGTTCCTATGAATAACGATGACCTCAGCAGAATTATACAGCACATTATAAAATCGGTGCAATTTAAGATGGAAAAGCTAAGTTATAAATCGATGGGTCAGGACTGACCATTTGCTGCACCCATAGATGATGTGACCCTGTCACTGTACCAAGAACCTTGAACGCATGAAATGTCAAAACAGTAGATAACTTTGGGGATTCCTATAATTTTCCTCATGTTCTCCCTCTCTCAGGAGAGGGTTTATAATGGGAATCTGGAACTCCCACACCTCTGTGGGCAACATCCTGGGCTCCCTCATCGCCGGTGTGTTTGTGTCGTCCGCCTGGGGCATGTCCTTTATCGTCCCCGGAATCATCATCGCCGTGACAGGAGTGATCTGCTTTCTCTTCCTGGTGGAAAGTTCGTATATCTCCCTGCCTGAATACTGCTGATATTGGTCCCTAGATTTTGGAACTTTTGTAATGTCCAAGTGCGGGTTGTATTTTTAAAATGGCTGCACCCAGCGATGAAACGTAAGAATTTTTCTGGTGCTAGCTGGCTTAGTTCAGTAGAGAATGTAGCCCAATGGGCAATTTTTCTTTTTACTAGCCAGTGGGCTACGGTTCAAGTTT
>JABFEB020000038.1:17926541-17940966 GCA_019775895.2 Stomatorhinus ivindoensis | reverse complement strand
ATATATTTTATTTTTTTTTTACTTTGGCAGAAAAACCCTCATGCGATCCGGTCAGCGGAGGAGAGGCGGACCGAGGACCAGCTGGCCATGAACGTGGCGGTGAACTTGAGCCGGGCGTGGCAGCTCAGCGCCCACGTCCACAACATGTGCGCCGAGGCTCAGGAGGCAATATACACCCGCGAGGTCGACGTCAAGCACTGGCTGGACAAAGGTGAGCCGCGGCGTCCAGCCGCTCGCCGTCCGAAGTCACGGTTTTGTGTGTTGCCTAAAAGGCAGCTATTTTAGGGCCTGAACTCGCCGTCGTCTCCCCGAGTACGTTTAAACAAAGAGCATCGCCTCGGGCAAATTCAAATGTTTTATATGTCGGCAACCACCAACACCATTGTAAAAGCCATTCTGTGCTAATCTCTCCAGTGTGAGCTTCTGGAAGGAAGCAGTAAAGAACTCGCATGCCCATCTCTGGAGAAACAGCTCATTAAAGGATCCCGCATCCCTGACAGGCCGAGACTCTTCCCTTGTCATCCCCACAGGAGTCGAGGGCTCCGTGTTCGAGATCCTGCCCCAGGAGGAGGACGTGCCGGACTTGCAGACGTGCGCGACCTCACGGGACATGTGGCAGGCCTGCTCCTGCCGCTACAGCCTGAGGCTGGAGTGGTACCCCTGCCTGCTGAAGTACTGCCGCAGCCGGGAGGGGGTGAGCAAGGGCAGCCCCTACAAGTGTGGCATCAAGAGCTGCAGCAAGGGCTACCGCTTTGAGTACTATGTGCCCCACCGGCACCTGTGCCTCTGGGACGAGGAGACTTAAAGTGCACCCCCACCCCCCACCCGGTATCCACTCCCACCTGGAAATGACTTGTCTTTATTTATTTTCTATCCCCGGGGAATTTGTCTTCCTCCCTGCACCCCTCTGCCCCCCTGTGGTGAGATGTGGTATAGGTGCTGGCCACAGGCGTGTGGGTGACGTTGTGACCGTCAAGTGCCTTCACATATGACCACGGCTGATGCTGAGGTCTGTTCCGATCTCTCAGTGGAATCAGTGCCCCCCCCAGATCTTTGTTTCACACTGAACCAAGTCTTTTTTTTTGCCACTCTTCTGATTGGACTGCCATTTTCTAAAAACATTTCCATTGGCGTATATAAAAGGTCTGAACACTTTGGACTCTCAGAACCACAGCTGGAAGGGTAAAGCAGGCCAGAACTGGTCAGTCTCTACAAGGGATTGTGGTATGGTCCACGGGTCACAGTCCCTATCACCAGCTTCTGTCTAAACAAGCTCATAGTATAACCCAGGTTACAGTAATGCTTCTCTGGTATGTTCGCTTTCTTTTTACTTAAAGAAATAAACTCTGTTTAGACCATTCTAACAAAAGAATTGTTCTTATCAGTAATGTGATTTTGTAATGAAGACTGCAGCTTAAGCTGTCAGCAGTAGAACCAGAGCCCAACCCCCACAGAATAAGGGAACTGAAGTAGAACCATCAAAGTCCAACGCTTGGTGCACCGGTGCGAGTTCTTTTTTTTTTTTGCCCAATTCAGCAACGTCTTTTCTTCTTTACCCGGAGGCCTTCATCACCTGCAAGCACCGTCTCGTTGGCGTGACTTCTGAAGCGGCCTTCCGAGGCTATTTTGTCACCCGAATGAGTCAGACAGATACATTTCCATATCAAAGCACGTTTTGGGACCAGATTTTACACATCTGAGGATCTGTAGACTAATCGACAAGCTGAGGTATAACACAGGAGTTTGTACACTAATCACTGTCTGTTCTTATCCAGACTGTGGGCCATAGAGTTTGCGTAGATGAGTTAAGCCTGTCGTGCTCTAGTCGTTTCTCCTGCAACCTGTTGTATGTAGGCAATTTCCTAATTCTCCCTCCGGCCACCAGAGGGCTACGGTTTTGGAAGGGAGAGGACACCGCCGTGCCAGATGAGGCCAGGTCCCAGTCATGGGACTTGCTGCATCGTTCCTAAGGAAGGCCTCACAGCCTTATGAGTGGTGTTGAAATGCCTCTCTGCCAAGGCAAATCAGAGACCACTGTCCTGCTGTTGTGCTGTGGTTATGAAGAATGGTGGTATTTGCATTATGACATCAGTTTACAGTATAGTTTTCAGTGTCCCTGCTGTCCCTACAGGTTAACTTCACCTGTCAAATAGGATGTATTTATAAAAATTTAGGGGCATCAGGGTCTTTATTTTTTTTTTATTATTACAGTTTAACAAAACACTTTAACGTAACGGTTTAATGTTTAACAGCTGAACAAATATGGAGTGTTGCAATTAGCCATTTTAATTTTTATAAATTCTGCTGCAAATAAATCCTGTGTTGCATCTTGGAAGGAATCAGTAATGCTTACTTATTTAATATGAAATGTATTTAGGGCGATTTACACCCACTAAAGGGATGCGTTCAGATACGGTGGGGTTTACTGGAAGTGTTATACATGCCTTATAAACTGATGTTTGGTTGTGAAGCTCTTAAATTCTTAATTGAAATATTTCTCAGGTTATGACCACTGCAACATACGAATGATAGTTCCACTCATCTTAAGCTATTATATAACTAGTAACTGTCCTTGTTTTGTCCCATCTGCACAGTTTTTTTTTTTTTGTATACTTAAATTTTTGTATAGTTAAATTTGTTTTTGTTTTTTTTCCCTGCCACTTGTGAGAAACTTATTGTGGAAAACGCAGAAGTATTTTGTGGTAAAGGTAAGTGCCTTAATGTATCAACTTTTTGATACTGTATAACAAGTCACATCCATATTTTTGTAATGTTTTTATTGGATACAAATGTGAGTAGTAATTTCAGAGATATGGTTTGTAAATTGATCTTGTCTGAAAAGGACAGAATAAAGGCTGCCTCATTTGCACTACAATTGTGTGTGTATGTGGGCGCTCAGATATATATCATATAATAAACTCATAAAATCGTGTTATTTTTACATTGTGGGGACCATTTTTTTAGGAGGACCTGTATTGGGTTTAGTTACTTATGGTTAAGGTTAGGGCTGGGTAGGTGATAAGGTCATCGTTGGTGGGATTAGGGTATTGCCCATAGAAATGAATGGATGGTCCCCACAAAGATATGAGTACAGGTGTGTGTGTGTGTGTGTGTGTGAGAGAGAGAGAGAGAGAGAGATGCAACAATAAGAAACAAATCACTTTCCTGGGTTTTAGATTTTAGTCTTAAATACTATCTAGAAGAGAAGTGTGTGTGTTTGTGAGAGAGAAAGGGGGGGAGTGGGGTCAGATCTCTCTCAGTCTGAGAACAACTGAGAAGCAGCAGCTTGACCACCATATCTAAAGTTTAGAAAACAGGCTTTTTTGTGGGGGCTGACGGGACAAGGCAGCATGTTCTTAAATACAACCTTCACTTCACGCCCGGATTGGCTGTCTGGATTTACATTTACCGATTAAAATTTGACCCCTTAATTACAGATAACGCATCGATTAACGATATTCTTCTTCATTTTGGTGTTAATACTTTTATCATTCGTCGAGAGAAATTTCTCTTCCCTTTTGGTTTTTGTGATGCTCCGTTGAAAGTTTTTTAGTACCTCAGTGAAGTCTCTATTTTCCAGTTTAAGCGGCAGATGGCGATATTTACCAATTTATGGACGAGGCGTTTATCTGCGCGGAAAATCACGTTATACAGCTATTAACCAGGCGACCCCAAGTTGTCCGTAAGCAAAGCTGCCAGGGTTTCAGGACTTTTGTTGGCCAGCCACCGTCTGATAATATCTAAATGAAATAACTTTTAAATATATCCTCGGAAGAAAACGATAGTGCCCGCTTATAGTTAACTTTAACTGTAAGTTAGGCCATATTTTATAATAAAACCTGCACGGACACAGGCAGCATACAAAACTTAGTATAGCTCTCTCTCCTGCACACGCACGCTGCTGTCTTGTGTACACAATCCAACAGTCAAACTTCCAGGATGCATCTCACCCTTAGGTCGTCTTACAGCCATGCTTAGGTGGTGATCGCAGCCCAGTCCTCGGATGCAGTTTGCCAGCGCGGCGCAGGTCACAGTAACAAATGGAGAGCGAGAGATCTCTACTTTGAAGACCTGTTCATTAATGTCTACAATGTGTATTGTGCTTTTTATCTAAAACCCTATGGTACAACAAAATTCCAGGCGCCAGGCAGTAATATATGTGATAAATGTATTTCTGCTTTCAAATCAACAAACGTAGCTGTGGGATGCATCCATTTTAGCGTATTTAATCCTTGCCAAGGCCTTGAGTATCTCCGGCAAAGACTCTACGGGTCTGTGCTCATCTCTTGAAGGCCTCCAGGAAAAAAGGTAAGAACAAGATTTCTTTGGCCATTTCTGTTTGGGTGCATCTCACCAGATATCGCAGTGTGGATGCCTTTGTTTGTTTTTGTTAACTTCTTTTTTAATTTCTAGGGCCATAAATTGATGGCTCATAATTTAACATATTGCAAAACAACAACACGAAGATGAAAGTGGAGCTCAGCCTTAAGAGGCGATTTGTCTCTCTTGCCCTCGGACTTATTGGATTTTCCCGGGATGGGTTCAGTTATTCTGCTCGGACTTAAGTCGGAACCGACCAAAGCGTCCCCAGGTTTATGCAAACGTGCCGTGTTGTCCTCGATAGTAATTACTAGCCCACCTCGCCGCTGTGTTGGAACTCACTATGCAAATGTGATGCGTTTTGCATATGAGGTGGCGCAGAGCCAGTGGAGCTGCAAAGCACCAGGCAGATGTGTGGCGGAGCTCCAACGGCACGTTGCGGCCGCAGCTTTACATGCCAATGTCCCCATGAAAGGTTCGGAGTCACGTGACCAGACTGGACACCTTTTAGGCTAGAAAAACTTTATTAATTCCATGGTTCTAAAACAACCGGAATAATGATTATTTAAAATATCAAAAGAACCGACAAGATAGTGACTAAATAGTCAATAAACATTGAATGCATTTTTAACCCACGGATACCACAAATTTTTAAATATGATTATTTAATCTAAAAGCTTTATGATCTGTTTAACTGATTTATGAAATACAAAATATACGTAAATGCACGAATCAATATAATAGAATTGGGCTGTAGCCTAATTACGTAACCTAAGTTAACACATTTGTTCATTTGTAATAAATACCCGGGTACAGTCCTGCATTGCCCCTTACTAATCTTCCGATGCAACGTGTATTTTTCTAGGCAAACAAGATAACAGTAAAAATAAACGAAACTTTAACTGAATATATTATACAGTAATTAGTATGTTTTATACAATAATGCCACGGTCAAATATTTAAAATAAGCAAAAACAATACATTTCACGAACTACCTGACGCTGTCTGAACAACTTGCAAGTGTTAGTTTCTAACCACATCCGATTCTGCAGATGTAGGTCCTTTGTCGTGTTTTAAAATGGAAATACATAAGAAACGAAGAGACATGGTGCTGCGTGATGTTAAGACACCGTCACTGTATGAGCTTTCAGCAGTTACCTGTGCCTGCATTGAGTCAGACTGAAATCCCGCTTCCACTGACATTTGCCAGGGTAAGGAATTCAGTTGGAGAAGTTAGTTTATATCACATTCTCCAATGCATCTTACAGCAGGCTGTATCACCGAAGGCTGAAATGTTGCAAAGGTTTGAGCAGAACTAAAACAAGGGAGTATACTTTCAAATAAGTACAGGAGTGACGCAGCTCATACTTAACTCGAATGTAAGATTTTGCAATATGTTAGAAAATTCTGAGCCGCGTTCTGTCTGTATAATGGGGTATGCTATGCAAATTAATCATTTTGAAGTCAGGCCTTTGTTGTTTTATGCAAAAGCACAGAGATTGGATAGGCTACTGTGGGGTCTTC
Source organism: Stomatorhinus ivindoensis (assembly GCA_019775895.2). Classification (NCBI taxonomy): domain Eukaryota; kingdom Metazoa; phylum Chordata; class Actinopteri; order Osteoglossiformes; family Mormyridae; genus Stomatorhinus; species Stomatorhinus ivindoensis. Next base: position 17,935,122 of record JABFEB020000038.1, on the reverse strand, counting down.
ATGCAAATCGCATCTCTGACAGGCAGATGATAGAAAGGCAATCTTCTTACACTGACCCAGTTAGCTAAATTAGTTGCATGTTAGTGTATTTTGGGTGGATTTAAATAAAATAGCACATTGGGCAGTAATTGACATAAATTCTTGAACTTAGGGAGCATTTAAATGCAATCGGTAAGTGGAAAGAAATCGATCAAGGTGAAGGGAAATTCTTTAATAATATTTTGTATTCTTTTGTTTTATACATTTTGAAATAAATACTTCAGTGTATAAATGTATTTGCTGATAGTTGTGTGCAGGTAGGTTTACAGCACTACATTTTTTTAAAGAACTGAAACTGAGGAAGATGTAAACTCCATCTATGTTCATTTAAATGAAAACAGCTGACTGAACGAGAGAGATGGAGATGGGGTGGAGAGGGACCGTGTGGTCAAGAGTAAATGGGGATATCCTTGAACTTATGAATATTACAACAGCAGTGTGATGCGGGAGAAAATTTGTAAGTGGGACGCATTAGAATAACCTCAAGATCATTTCACTGTTACTGCAGCAATGGATCGCCTTGTTTCAGCATAAAGTTGTGCTGCGTAGTAAAATCAGCTGTTTTTATTATTGCAGATATTAAGATGAGTGGAGAGTCAGTGGAGCGGACAGAATCCCACAGTGATCAAGCAGGTAAGGCTGTTTAAGTTTGTCTCCAATATTAAGCACTGTTATAATATTCTGCCAATCTGTTTACACAGTACTTTGAGGCTTTGAGTTTGTGTTCATCTGACAGTTTTAGTGTGTTTTAGTGTCCCTTGGCATCTGAATAAGGGATGGCTAGCATTGCTTAGTGAAGGTATGTTGTCCTATTGCAGCAAGATTGTGTAAGACATCTGTCTGATAGTTATATTATTATTATTATTAGTAGTAGTAGTAGTAGTAGTATAGTAGTATTGTTAGCAGTAGTAATCTTAGTAGCAGTATTGCGATTTGTTTTGAGATCTAACACTAAAATGAGTGACCTGTGACTTCTTCATCCATGTTGATGGTGGTATGGTTTTTGATTAGGTGCATAGGAAGGTACCCAGGCTTTGAAGAGATTTGTCCTCTTCATCATTAGTTTTTATTGGCATGCGTTGTTATATCACAGCAACATTATTGTATTGGTTCGTAATTATACTTTTCATGGCAAGCTCAATTTGCGAATAGAGGGACGGCGTAGACAGTTGAATTTGTAGGCGCGTGGAAAAGTTACGAATCAATCGACCATGGGATTTCAGGAGAGAGAAAATGTAAGCCAGCTGTCAACTGCAAAGAGCATTTTTCAATTTGACACATGAAGCGCAACTTGAGTGATGTGACATTCAGAAGAAGCGTCACGGTGGGATAGTGTTAGTCACCCGTCAGAACTGTTAAAGGGGGGAAAGTTTAGTCGCTGCCCTGTTAAGCTGTGGGTGTGGAGATTGGGGGTAGCTCGAAGGTGGGGGTGGAGGTTGGGGGTAGCTCGAAGGTGGGGCTGGAGGTTGGGGGTAGCTCGAAGGAGGCTGCTGCTCTCATGTAGGGTTTGGGGTGGCAGCACGGCCTGGAGCTAAGCCGTACGACGTGGAGCAGGCAGACCGCGAAATGAGGAACTCAAGTCCTGGAGAACTGGCTACTGTCGTGTGATTCTGCTTCAACGAACCATTCAATGAATGTCCCCTTTTCTGGCTGTTGATAATATCTGACAATACTTCAGCCTTCATTATGTGAAATTCTCTCCCATAGTTAACTGGAAGCTAATGTTGGTTAATTGTCAGTTACATTATCTGAGTTGAATCCAGCTTCAGCCGACAGATGATTGTGGGCTTTTCTGCAGAATCCCTTGAATCCCATTACGTTAGATTAGAGATAATGTTTTACTTAGTCAAAGAGGCGGGAAACTGGTAATATCCTCCTGAGACCCCCCTGTTCATTTATGTCCATTGTAATGGACATTTTGTTTTTGCATCTATCTATTCACTGATGTAAGGAAACATATTTGTTCCTGTTGTACTCTAAAGAGGACATACTGTCAAATTAAAAATAAAAATAAATTAGAAAAACATCTAAATTGTAAGATGTCTTATTTCCTACAAAGATAAATATCCTAAAATTGAAGGACACTTTTTTGCTTGGGTCTCAGGAGGATATAGTCATATTCCAGATTAATATAACTATAAATAACATCTGATAATTTCCTAGAATATGTAGCACATTAAAATCATATATCGAAGTTTAAAATATAGATATTGTCAATCAAATAATGGTAGGGTAATCTATTCAGAGTCCAGGGTTTCTATACATCCAATTTATGATCTGTCCTACTGATTTGTGAAATACAAAATATACGTAAATGTATTAATCAATATAAGAGAATTAGGCTGTAATTATGTAACCTAAGTTAATACATCTGTTGTCATTTTACGGCCAAAAAAAATTAATTTACAGAATTGACATTTTTTTCCATGCTCTTATTTTATATAACTTTATGGATATGTTTAGGTTAATGAAGATATTTTCTTTAGCTTTCTAGAGATATATGTTTAGTAATTATAGTTATTTATTCAGCCATTTGTGTATATTACTCGGTCATTTGTGTATTTAGAAATTCCTGTGGTGTATTCATGCTTGGTGTAATGGGATAGTAAGAAACAATTACTTAAAAATGCATTCACAATTCAGTCTGCTGTTAAATGCCAGGACGCATAAAGTAATGCTTTTTTTTTGTTGCTGCGGGGACATGAAGTGCAAGATTACTTTATATACTTAAGTACTTAAAAATGAGAGTGGGATGTGATTAAGTGTTACATTATACACACGCTGCTAAAATAATAAGATCAAATCCACTATAATGGCAGGGAGATGCCTGGATTATTGTGCAGGATACTTTTTAAAACACTTTTTAAATCCTGGGATGATTCGTTGCTGTTGGGCCTTTGCTTTAGTAAACATCAAGTTACAGATGTTGGTCTGGAGGAAGATGCCTGGCGAGAAAGTATTAAAGCAATACAAGCACATACTTAATCAGCATCAGGCAGTGCCATCGCTGTCTACCCAGAATCCTCCACGAGGAAGACAGGAAGGTGTGAGACAGTTGCATTATTTATCTGTGTATTTATTTAGCTAGCAGCCTCTGTTTAATTAGATGCTGTACTTTAGGCTCACTTTCGAAGAGTTTTACTGGTTACTACCTGTTTTGAAAATTTAGCTTTTACCGAAGCTATTCAGGCTGTGGATGTGTCTGTCAAATGTGGCACAATTCCACGTAGCGTTAGCAACGTTTCTGCTGCAGCCGCAGGTCCCGAAGTGCCAAGGTGCGATTGCCCCCCATGAGGTTAGCTGTGGTGAGGGCCACAGGGAATGAGAGAGCACAGTGCACCCCTCCAGTCCACCTACCACTCCAGCCTCTCTGTGGTTCCCACAAGTCTCCCTCGCACGAGCTTAAGCAGGCTGTCATGGAGACCGATCTCAGGCCTGATTTGCATAGCCTTGCGATTTCCATACTGGAAGTCTGGCTTTAGAGGGAATAAAAATTTCCATACGGTGGCTGTGCAACATCACAGTCTGCTGTGGACTCCCAGAACTTCCATTTGGAAATCAAATGAGCGAGATTACCCCCCCACGCAAGATGTTTGATCGACCTGCCTCTTTCCATGGCAGTGAAAGGGACACAAAGTCTCAGCAAAATGCTTTTCCCAGTTTTTGGATTTAATCTCTTCATTGAGTGTCTGTCATAATATCACAACACATCCACAATGCCCCGACAGACCACTCAATGATATAAGTGGGTTTCAGTTGCACTATAAACCAAGAATCATTTCACGCGGGTTTCCCACTGATATTCTGGAAAGTCATTTAATTTCATTAAAAATGGCGAAGTTTATCATTCCTGTGATTATTCACCAGACCAGTTCAACTAACTCTTTTAAATATTATTTTCCAGACAATGAACAACATGAACTTGACTTCACAAGACAGGTGGGTGTTGCGCTGACCCATCTGTGCTCACGGCTTATTCCAGCACATCGAGGGGCTGTTCTTGGGACAGGAGTCCATGGTTTCACGTAACCAGTGTTACCTCAGAGGTGAAATTACGGCTCCTATAAAATGATACGTAAACTCTTACATAAAGACATAAATGAAGATATTTATAAGTGCTAATCCATAAAAGATAGGGCTTGGTGCCAAAGCGGTACAGGAACTGCCCCCAATGCACATTGAGTCATTTGCATGTGCTGTTGCCAGAAGGGAGGGAAGAGAATGGAAGAAGAGGGTTTGTTTGCCAAAGGTCCTATCTTGTCTAACCGGTACAGGGGTACATAATGGCACAGAGAGCAAAAAACAGAAAACAACAGATGTCTGCCGGTTCTTCATACTTTTTGTTTGATTAAACCCACACAGGATATCTGATCCCCATCGTTCAGGGGATTCAGGCAGTTCCCGAAGTTGCTTGTATTTGATCGAAAGCCGAATTTGGAACTGAAGGATACTACTAAGGATCTATGTGGTAAATGAAAACCACTTTGTTTTTTTTTTTGTTTTTAGATTAAGACCGAGGAGATCAGCGAATCCCCGCACTCCATTCCGTCACACAAGACATGTCACCTGACACAAGGATCTCCCATGTCCACCGGGCACTTGGCAGGGGTATGGGCTTCACGTTCCAACTTTTGCAACAGTGACATCTAGTGGCTGGTGATAAGACCAGACTGGTATGACCTGGACACCCCAGACATTTAACCTCATTAAAACATTTTAATGAAAAATGTAAAGCCTGTTTTTTTATTTCTAGTATATGCCTTTTTATATATATGTTATATACATAACATTTGTCATAAATTAAAATTTATCGAAACTTTATTTAGCTTGATGCTACATTAGCTATAAAAAGCAGAGAGTAGGTGTGTGTGCATGCTGGTATGCTGTCTGGTGCCGTATGGTATTTTCACATCCCGCAGGACCTGCCCTCCCTACACCCGCTTCAGCAGCTGTTGCTCATGCCGGGATCACATATCCCTGCCTCCTCATCCCTCTTGCTGTCTCAGACACAGACTGGGCACCAAGGTAAACCCAGTGTCTTATAGCCAACGAATGCAAGAGTATACACACATCTCGAAATATTCTTTAGATGGGGTGATAATACCATACCAATACAGTAGAAAACAATCAATGAAAAATGGACATGCTTAGTTCCTTGTGTCTAACCTGTCCGTCCTATCTGTACTATGTATCCAATCAAGGTTCATAGTTAATTACATATCCAGACTTTGAATTATGTCTGCTGGCTTTTACACCCTATTCATGTTTACCGCTGTTACCTTAAACTGTTATATTTCAGTAAGTGATACTATTATGTTGGAAGAGGTGCGATATAAAAATTAATTAAACTCAAAACTGAATGCTGCTGGCAATTGAGGGCTCTAAGCGGTTGGGAAAGTAGAGTATTGAACTTCTCTGTTGTGACTTGACAGTAAAAAAACTGCTTCATGTGGTATTTCAGTCACGTCAGAACTTCTGAAACCACTCCTGACTGGTTGAGCCTTTTATTTTAAGATTTGTTGTTTTTTTGGGCATTGCTGAGAACGGCATCGGCTCTTCTTCATCTGTGCCACAGCCTTGCTGCAGCAAAATCTACTTTCCCACTCGCAGTCAGGCCCCATGCAGCACCAGCCCGGATTGGCGATCTCCCCACAGGTAAGGAGCTGATTCCGGGGGGAGGAAAAGCACAGGCGCGGTTTAATGTCTCCGATGGAGTAAAAACCGAATTGCTGTAGGATGACACCGTTGTCGATTGAAAACGGCGTTAACTCTATAAATGGAAATAACAGCGCTCAAAATATTTGAATATATAGAGCCAAGGAAAAAATTAAGAGACCACAGCAAAATTTTCAGCTTCACTCTCAATTTCTCAATTTATGGATATGCGGCGATACATTTTTCTCTGTAAACTCCACCATGGTTCTTCTCTGTTTCTTACTGATGAAAGCTTATTTTTTGCTTGGTGGGTCTTCAGTCCTGCTTCTGGGAGCCTGTTATGAACTGTCCTAGCAGTGAACTTCATACCACTTAATGTTTCCTATTCTTTTTGAAAGTCACTTGAGATTTTCTTTTAATGTAGAGTGGTCCCTTGTTTTTTCCCAGAGCTGTATAATATATCAAAGATGAACTGAATATTTATTGAGTGATTCCTTCTTTGCCATCTGACTATTTGATGCAGGCAATGAGTCGGTCAGGCCTGGCTGGGTCCTCGCTGGATGGGCATCCGGAGATGCCCCATCTTCAGGTTCCCAAACACATGGCCCCTATGCAGCAGGATGAACCCAGTGACTTGGAAGAGCTGGAGCAGTTCGCCAAGGCCTTTAAACAGAGGCGTATCAAACTGGGCTTCACTCAGGTACAGGCACTGCTTCCAAAGTCCTCTGCCACGTATCATCTGTACGCTGAAGGTGAAGGGCCACAGATGGGGTCGGGTGTCATGAACACAGGTCCCCCCCCCCCCCACAGGGTGACGTGGGCCTGGCCATGGGCAAGCTGTACGGGAACGATTTCAGCCAGACCACCATCTCTCGCTTCGAGGCGCTCAACCTGAGCTTTAAGAACATGTGCAAGCTGAAGCCGCTGCTGGAGAAGTGGCTGAGCGACGCAGGTGGGCAGCAGTCCCGCGGGTTAAATGAAAGATGGCGGCGACAGATTCTGGTCGAGCCGTTTCTGATTCGGTTTGCATGACACTTCATTATGATTCATTCAGGTGACAGTTGGAGAACCTTTTATAAAACCTACATAAAAGCTTCAAAAAGCTTGTATTTTCATTTTATTAGAGAGTTAACTGAATGCGCTTCAAATGCCTTTGAATAAATAATAGAGATTTGCTGCCAACTATTGTTCACACACTGTCAAAAAAAAGAGTACCAATTTGTACCTTTGCTTGTCACTGGGGCTGTACCTTCAAGGGTCTGCCAATTGTACCCTGTAGCTGTAGGTAATTGTACCTTTTAAGATAGACATGGACTCTAAGGAACATTTTTATATAACTGGGGGTACATTAATGTTGTTCGTACCTTGGTGATGTTCCTCAGAGTCCATCTTTGTACCTTAAATTAGACTAAAAGGTACATTTACTTTCAGCTACGGTACAATTGCAGACCCTTTAGGGTACAGCCCCAATGACAAGCAAAGGTATAAATCGGTACCCGTTTTTCCTGACAATATAGTGACAACAATTACTGAATTTCAACAAACAGAAAGATTTGTCTTGAGAGCAGACTGACAATTTCAGTGGAGTTTTGTTTGCAACATTTAGATTTTCAAATAAATAAATGTACAATTAAGGATACTGATATGTAATTCAAAGAGATATTAACAAATATATGCATTTTTGCATTCGATTTAGCACTAAATTCTTTCTGTAAAGACTCTCCTGGTCTGACATAGACACACACACACTTTCTAGAAATAAAATTGATCCTAAAGGTGCAACCCCCCCCCCCCCCACCAGAAAACTCGCCATCTGATGCTATAGCCAGCACTACGACTCTGCCCCCGCCATTGGAGGGTTACGTCAGGAAGAGGAAGAAGCGGACAAGCATAGAAACTAACATCAAGATTACTTTAGAGAAACGCTTTCATGATGTAAGTACACGTTTGTCACCTGTGGGCTTGCTTGTTTATCAAATCATGCATCAGTGCTTGATTGAGTGGCCGTATATTTATTTAAGTGATTCATGTTAGGTGCTCAGAGATCTAACAGCAGTTTCACATGTTCAGTTCCAGAACACCACTTCACGGGCCATTGTCACACCCTTTGTAACATAAACCAGGGAACAAGAACTAAATTGCAACAATGTTGTCGGTAAATTTTGCTGTTGTAAAGGATACCATGGAATTAAAGAACGCCGTGTACTATCGACAAGGAGTGCCTATGACTCAGATTCGGAGCCCACACTTTCATAGCATTAGCACACCACACAAAGGCCTTGCATTGTTGTCTGTCTGTTTTTTTTTTCCCAGAATCCCAAACCCAACTCGGAGGAGATCACGCTGATATCAGAGCAGCTGGCGATGGAGAAGGAAGTGGTCCGGGTCTGGTTCTGTAACCGGAGGCAGAAGGAGAAGAGGATCTTCTGTCCAATGTCTACTCCATCCTTGAAACCTCCCAGTTACAACTCCAGACTTGTGAGGCCACGTCCTTCACTGCTCATTAACATCAGTTCTGGACCTTTGCTTCTGATACAACATCTGCTTCCAGCTGCATATACTGCCCCATCTCACAATGACAAAACTTCCTTCTTAATTCTACAGGTCCCAACCTCCAGGTCATTCAGTCCACATACAGCCAGTGCAGGTGAGTGATTTGGTGACACGATGCTAAACAACCTAATGTGAGAATATATAGAAGATCTAGATAGATATTCAGTAATATGCAAACCATAGATACTCGTTCTTGACAAAAACCATTCTAGATCACTAAACCTACAAGGGATGAAGTGAAATATATGTATATTTCACTGTATATTTGACATCCGCATTTTTAACATCTATTTATATATATCTATTCCCACCTTCACTGTGCTCTTAACTGTAC
>JABFEB020000038.1:17905390-17915679 GCA_019775895.2 Stomatorhinus ivindoensis | reverse complement strand
GCAATAGGATGGAACCTCTTCCCCTTTTAGATGCCGCATCCACAGTGGATGGGTTGTTCAGTGTGTTTATAACAATTGGTCTATAGTGCAAATGTCGGCAAGTAGTGTTTTTCAAGGAATATGTGTGACTTCTGGTAATAGATGGGCTGCTCTTAAGTTATATTGGCTAGACGTGATTGGTTGTTTTTATTATTCTTTCACTATATTAAGTTGAGGAGATATTGGAGGTTTTTATGTAGCTGTGCCTGATTATGGAGGTCTTTTTGTCATCCGGGGGCACAACCTTTACTGAGAGGGTTGTTGTTGGTGTTTTTAACATGTTCTCCAACCCTAAGTGGTATGACTGGAGAACATGTTGACAAGCAGCAGTTTTGGGTTGTCTGTGTGCAGAGAGCACAACACTGTCTGTCTGTGGGTCTCTAGCATAATTTCTGTGTTCTTACTGAGCAGTGTGCAAACCGGCACCCATCAGGGTGACTGTCCCTATATCACACTGGTTGACAGACAGTTGACTCCTCGTCATTGAATGTTGCATTTCTAACACTACCAACTCATCTGTTTGTGCAGGGATATTAATGGGTGGAACTGACCTTTGCTGTTTGCGGGGTTTGGCAAGGCTTACATACAGTCTGGTATGCGCTGACATACCTTTCTGAGATGTGTGTCCACTTAAGGGAGGCAGCTGAAGACTACCATTGCTATGTTAAAACCATCCTCCCCCTGACAGTAAGGTGCCCATCATTGCTTTTGACTGAGGCAGACAGGCAGAGGCTGATTGTGTGGAATTTGCTGACTTGGGCCCCAGAGATCATAATGATGTTGTAGGGCTGGTTCTTAAAATAAAAGTAAACATAACCTTGTGAAATTTCGGTTTGGTGACAAGCAGGGGCCCATCTTCATCTGCTGGGATGTTCTTGACTTGACACTAGATTAATAGTTTGTATTTTGGGGGCTGGACTGTCTCAGTGCTGAGTACAGGTCCATCTTAGTGCCTGCATCAACATTCAGTGGGATTTTCGAGTCGTAATTTTTATTCATTGATTCATTCATTCATATATTTATTTATTTAAATGGTGGACTAATTGTCCGTAGCTGCACTGGCTCTTGTCATGATCAAAGCATTGCCATTGATGTCTTGTTTTTCACGCATTGGTGTAATGTTCCAGACATGATTATTCATACTGTAGCTGTGGGCTCTGGACCGCAGTTTTACATTGTGGTAAGTTGTACACCATATCTTAGGTGTGTTTGTGCTTATAGAATTAAAGTCTTACTGCTTCTTCAGGATGAAAAATGGTGTTTCTAGAATGCACAGGGACTGTAAGGAGGCTGGCAAATTGAAATGAGTACAGTGTTTGGGACTATCCCAAGCACTGGTGAGCAGATGTCAGATTCAGTGAATGTCCCTGATTCTGTAAAAGGGAGATGTACGTGAGGGATGTTTTGCTGAGGGTGAGGCTATTAACGAATGATCTTCGGGATCTGAGCCTGAGTAGCTACTTCTGCATAAAAGCTGTGTGTGTGTTTCTGACGTGAATGAGTGGTCCTTGCAGATGAGGTCTTCAGTATGTGCTAACTGCAGCTTTCCTCTTTTTTGCACTATTTGGATTTCCAGCTTTGAAGTTGTACCTCATGTCATTTTAATTTTAATTTTTTGCATCTTAGCTGGGGACAGATAAGACAAGACTTGGAACAGTTTACATGGAAAAATAAAACGTTTAAACAAGCCAAGTTTTTCTTTAATCTGTGCAAACTACTGTCAGTGAATACAGGCCAGTAACAGCATTGACATCTGAACATCAAATTGCATTTATGTTTTGCCATGTATTGTTAAGCCTAAATTATTCCCAGATCTAGACCTGCTCATGAATAGAAGTATTTGCAGCTCAGGCTTTCAGTGGTGGAGTGTGGCTGGGCTCGAATTCTGGTGTTCTTTGTTGCTGATGCTTCCCCACAATCTGTTCATTATCCACAGTTTGAACCTTTAAGAAGAACATTTTAGTTTTGACTTGCACAAAACATTTAATTGCTCTGGTTATTGTGTGCCACTTTGAAAACAATCATCTGAAATTTGCTTCTGATGAAAGGACAGGCACACTGGATGAACATGTCTGTTGGAGCAAATCACCAAAGACAGTCACCTTCGTCACCTTCGTGCTAGTTCTGCTTGTGGGAAAGCTATTGGTATTTGGATTACTGAGGCATAAGGGATGCAGCCACTTTGTGGGAGTTTTCTGTAGCCCAAGGCTGCATGTTGGTTGGTCTCAGTGACAAAACCAAATAGAAATGACACATTTTAGGGTTTCCTGTCACAGCGAGGCTGAAGGAGAGAACGAATTCCTCCATCTGATGAGGTAGATGGCCAGTGAAAGTCCTGACCAAGCCCTGCAGTGTTGCAAAATTGTTGCATGAGAGACTCTTCTCATCTGTTTTGCATAATATCCTGTGGTTGGGGCTTGTTTGCAGCCTTCAGGCAGAAGCTATAACCTTCAATGGTCTAACATGGTGGCGTCTCTGCCTCTAAGCTCTAGACTCCTATGAGTCACCACCAGCACCTTTCATTTTCAGCTGGAGCCACATCCATGGTGGTTTTGGACTGGGGCTTCCTCAGGATTTATGGATGGACACATGGCTCAAGAAGTTGCGGTGGTTCTCTGTGGCCACCTGCACCTGGGAGCTTTACCATGTTGAGCCTGGGCTTGTATGCGTGGGTGGAGTCCTTCCAGTCAAAGGTGGCTGCCCCCACCCCCACGGCATACCAGCTCGCATCAGGCCTTGGCTGTGTCCAAGCCGTGAGTGTGAGCTGATGCAGGCTGACAAGCAAGCTGGGCGGCAGTATAAAAAATTCTCCGTTTTCAGCTCACACTCATCCTCTCTTGTTCCAGGATAACCTGCCAGCACAGTAGAAACCCTGTGTCAGCCCAAGCTGCTCAGGTCCTCCCCTCCCAGTATTCTGAGCTGAAAAAGCTGCCGTTGTATACAGACTGGTAGAATACCTACCTCTTTGACTTCACATTATTTGGGTTTATGAGGATTGGGGGGAAGCTGGTGTGCACAATGATACAGTTCATGTGACCCTACAGATTCCTCTCTGGGTTTGCCAAGTCTGTGCAGACAGCCACACCATACTCTACTTGGTTATGAAAAACTTTGGTCTGCATTCTGTGAGGTTTTGCACATGGATAGATGTAACTACCTGAATCCAGTGAGTTCAAAGGTCAGAAGTAGAAAACATTCACCTAAGGCTGAGCGATTAAAAAAATAATAATTGTAAAATTGTTCACTATAACAGGATGGTCATTATAACCAATAAAAAAAAAATCTTTCTCTGTCTCTGGCAGGGTGGAGTTACGTGACAACACATGCATGGTAGTATGTTTTTACGGGGACAGTACATGAACACACACTGGGGAAAGTATTAACAGATTTTTTTTTAACTGACATGGGCAAGATTCCATCAATTAGAGGTTTTGAGTGTAGGTTTTGATTAACCTTTGATTAATTACCCAGCCCTTCGTTCACCTGACTTATGTAAGAAAGTGATGCTAAGGATTTTCACAGCTTTGTTTTGTATTTCTTAAATGCATTACACTTAACGTTTCACCTCAATTTAGCATTTAAGTTACTGTGTATAAAAATGAAAAATACTGCCGGCATCCCTTTTACATAAGTGCAAAAAAATGTGTAAAAAAAATCTGCAGATTGTGTTGATGTGCTACCTTGGTGGGTTTTTTTCTTCTCTTGAAGCCAGGACGTGGCGTGCAGTGAGAAACCGCTCTTCCCAGACACCAGGGCTCCACCTTCATAGGAAGGTGTGGTTCTCTACAGCTGTTTCCTTTTTGAGGGAAGCTTATGTGACTGAAATTGGACTCACTGGCCTGTTGTATCACCTAGAAGACAGCAGCTGCAGTAATAATTAATTTTTTTAATGCTTGTCTCCTCATCTTCTTGCTGATTACTCAACTCAGACAAGGCCTTTTTAAAAATATTGTGTGATTGTGCACGATATAAAGGAAGGTGATTGTGCCAAAATTGATGTTGAATTCAGTCTCTTTTGGGTCTCTCCCGTCTCTTGTATTCTACCCTACATGGTGCATTTTTAACATCTAATTACCTTCCTATGAATGACGACATCATGGTCTATTGTGGTAGGACTTTTGATATTATCGTCTTAAGCACTGAAGCTTCTGTATTCATGGATCTGCTATGAGGTGTGGATATTTACAGTACTGTTAGGACACGCAACACATTTTGTCATGCTTCGCCTGAAGACTTGGAGCAGCAGACGGCACTCATGTCTGGGGTCCATGCTGCTGCCAGGTTGTGTGTCGTATGTTTACACCACCAGCACGGACAAAGCCAGAACCAGGCCTGCTGGGCATGGGGGAGTTCTGGCTTCTGGAGGAACAGGACAGCAAGCGTTATCTGTGCCTCGTCACACCCCAGAGCGGGAACAAGGCCCAACCTTTTTCGAGCTGTACAACACTCACTGCTTAGATGTGTGTCAAGGTGGTGAGCAGCAACCCTAGTTCTTCTCAGCTGTGTGTGCATCACGTGCTGGTGGCTCTGTAGCTCTTCCAGGTTCGATAGTGCGGTGGACTGTGCTATGTCAGCCCATGGGAAACCTAAGTCGGCCTTCTCCCCTGAGAGAACTGAGACCCAAACCCCCCCAGATCCCCTCCCTGCTTTGGTTCCCAGGCTGTAACCACCCTGCTCCCCTCCACTTTGATTGCTTTCGTGTTATGTTTTGCTTCTCTGTTTGTTTTTAATTAGCAAAAGTAGCACCCTTCCTACACTGCTGTTGATTAAGAACCTTTAATAACAATATGAGCATTGAGTTTGAGCTCTTTTAATCTGTAAACTGCTGCTCTCCTGTCTGCAGCGGCTGCTTGTTTTGGGGATGCTGTCAGGGAGTGGCAGCAACTTGAATAATGAGACCAGGTCATATAGCTGACTCTTTGTCGCTGAGTTTTGCTGATCTGAGCCCTCCCTTCCCGAGGTCTGCCCCAGGAAGTGATGACATCATCAATGTCATCAATGTCAAGTGTGCCAGGCCACCAGTCTGCCCCAAAAGAGCTGCTGACTAGAGAGGTGTGTGACGGGAAAACTGGCCCTTACTCACAGATGACTGCCTTTCCATATTGACATCTGAAGATAAGGTTTTTAGTATCTGACGTGAATCAGGTTGAATGTTTCATCAAACAAAATTAATTTTATTGCATTATAGGCTGCATTTTAAATTTTAATGTTGAATCACAGCTGCCTCTCACCAGAATTTCATGGAGTGTGGAAAGATTTTCTTGATAGATGTAAAAGAGATGGACTTTACAGGTATCTATTATTAATGAATATTTATTTAGTTATTTAATATTGAATCAGTTAAGCAGGTATTCTGCAGTTTAACAAAGGCTGATCTATGGTTGGTGAGTAATGATTTGATTGTGTGGTGCACTTTCAGAAGGCACTTTTCTATGCTGTTAGTGAGTTTTACATGAGTGTTTGGGATATCCTTTAGTTGCTTGTGTAGAGTTTGTTTCCTGTCACTTTTCCATTTTTTTATTGATTCCAGGAAGTAGCTGGCATGTGTCCTCTTCACTGAACAGGAAAGACTAGCGTCAATGTGACAATCATGACAGGTGCTCTTGAGATACTCTGAACAAAAGTTCCAGTGACCGCGATCGTCTGGAGATTAACGGAGGGCCCAGCCCATCAGAGCGACTGTAACTTTACCCGCTCAACCCCTACCTCAGTGGGAAGATAAACTGATCACCTGCCTTTGTGTACCGCCATAGGCTCTTTCCAATATCTATCATTTTTTGCATTGTTTCTATTCAAGTCAGTGGTTTTTTTCTTCAGGGGTGGGGGTTGAGAGTATTTTTTCCACCAGCTGGCCTGCCTTTATGTTTTTTTTTTTTTTTTTGGTGAAATCTGATTTTTACCTGGTGGTTGCAGTTCTGACCAGCTTTATGTTTGTGTTACATTTAAAAATAATAGCAAAACAAACAAAATATATAGATGATGGTCATTTCAGTGTGTGCTGGCCTCATCGTGGTTTGCTCAGGTAGTTTCCTGGCTTGATTGTGAGAGCTACCTTAGGCTTTGTTTTTCTGGTTATTTTGGCGTGAGGTCCATGATGTGACACACAGAAGAATCTGACAACCTGCATTTGCAATGGCAGCACAGTGCTACTCCTGACATCAGACCACTGGAATGTTTGGTCCCTTTGTTTGTTTCCCTGTTTATTTGCTTTGACATATAATCTCAGGCAGTGCATGATTTACTGGTAGTCTTTGGATTCAGCCTTGGGTCTCCTGTCCATGTTGGCCTGGCTGTGGTCAAATAGCTTAATCACCGTGAGGGTGATTGAGGTAAAGGCGCAGCAGTAAGTAGTTAGTGTTTCAAAAATGTGGTACCACACTACATTTTCAGTACCAGTATCCCATGCAATTCCATTCTTTTGTGTGATAGCGCTTCCCTTTCTGTTTTCTTCAAAACAAAAAAGTTGCACAGTGATTATGAAAGTGTGCACAGGCCTGGATGGTAAAATGCTATGTGAGCACAGACCAGCAGGGGAGTGGAGTGCTCAGATATGATATAAGCAACCGGTTCAAGTGTGAGTACATCTTTATCTGTGTAATTTGTTTTAGGTACACCCAGAAACACTATTTCTTCAGGGCTGCCTCATGCTATAGGTATATGATATAAGGTGTGTGTGTGTGTGTGTGTGTGTGTATAAAGATGGATAGATATAATAAAAAAAACATGCAATTTTCTTGATGTTTAGTGTCCTTCCACTGCCCACAGTATTCATTTATTTTTTTGAGTATTAAGCTAGAATGTATTTCTGCTTGTAGCACAGAGTGCTATATTTGCCTTGAACTTGTACTGCATTTCCTGTTGATAATGGCCCGATGTGTGGCCGTGGTCTGCCTGCAGAGCACCAGCATCCAGCTGTAAAAATGCCATGGAGCTTCAGGTCCTTGTGAAGCACTGCCTTTGCTGAAGGCTGCACCCAAAGCCAATGCTGAATCCATGCTCTTTATCTCCCCTTGTCAGGAGATTTTTGCTTGCCAGGCTATGTTCTAATGCCAGTCACCAGCAGCTCAACGTCTGTTGCTGACCTAGGCACCCATCGTCACTGCAGCAGCCCAGGTGTGTGGCATAGATTTTGCCCCATGGAAAGTGAACACTTGCCTGTTTTACCGAATGGTCTTAGGAAAAGCAGTCTTTTAGTACCCCAAGGCAGACAGAGAAGGTAGACTCTGAAAGTCATGACCCTAACCCTCGTCTGAAGGGTTGATCTTCTGCTTAAGACGCTGTGGTTTGTTGCTCTGTCCTCTAAGTACATCCAAATGTAGATAACACTATAATCAGCCTTTCGTCAAGGAGTTCCCTTCAGTGAACATCTGTTCATCTATAATCTGTAAAAATCTCAATTGTCTGTCTCATCACTGAAAATTTTAAAAGATGTCATGTGATGATGAGACTGTAGGTTACGTGCTGGGTTAGGGATACTGTGAGTTTCCAGCCAGACCTTGTTGCTTAGAAACTCTGAGTTGCTGGCCTGGTGGGTCTTGCAACATTCCAGGCTTTCAGGTTAAAGTGGATGGTCACAGTGTAGCAGAAACGACATCGCCAGTGCCACTGCCCAAAAGCTCAGAAGAAACTCGGTGACTTTTCTACCTTTATTTTCAAATTCAGGAACATTACAATGGGGTATTCACTTGTGCTGGTTGTCAACATTTTACGTGGTATTCTTTTAAAACAGGCTCAAAAACATTGCATGTAATCTGCATATTTAATATAGAAAGATTTGCAGGGATGCAATAAAAAAAAATATTGCAAACAATAATTTGTTGTATAAGCGTACAAAATAGTTTTTTTTCCATGACATTTGTTAGTAGACCTGAGCACTTGAGAATTTGCTTGCAAGTCGTGTTGTAGTCAGAATTGTTCTGCTCCTTGCTCTGGCTCAGGCACCTAACTACTCCTTTATATAACCATCTCCCGGACCTTCTATGTCGACTGTAAAGAGGTTGCATCACCGTCGAGCAGTTGTCACAGTGTTGTGTGTCTTTGTTTTGGCATGGCAACTCTGAGTTCGGCCAGAATGGTGCGTCCGTTCCTGTAACGGATGAGATTAAATTTGTGTCACTGAGCCATTGAGGCCTAATTTGCTTTCCAGGACCGTGTGTCTGTTGCTCCAGTGCCTCCCAGTCACTGTACAGCAGGTGGAGATTACCGCTGCATGGCGTAGGCTGGCATCCGAAGCATGTCTCCCCAATGCAAGTAAGTGGCATGGAACCCTTGGTGGCTGAGGGTATGTTGCAGGTACCAGGGAGTCTGTGCTTGGCCACTGTGTGGAGTATGGCAAGACAGTTCTACGCCAAACCTAATTAGGTGATCTGTTGCTGTCTGGTGAATTGTTCCATGTTCGCCCCACAGACATGCATGCAGTGAGCGTCTGTCATAACTCCCTGTAAATGTTCAGGGTTCAGTACCTCCCATGGTCATACCATGAATGGCAATTTTTTATGTTTTCCACTCTTTATGCAACATGTGCAGTTCTGTAGGAAACTCTACAAGCAACTGTAGCTGCTTGAAAACCATGTGTCAGTCTTGGTATCCCACTTCCACCCCCACACACATATTGTTTTAGAAGACATATCTTAAGCGCACATTCATCACCTCCATGGCTAAAGTGACTAGCAGTTCTTTGAGGTTCCTCACAGGTTCTTATTGCAAAATTCTTTAATTGGTCAAGAACAACTTCTCCTTCTTTCTCATGGCTGGTCTGTTCATCTTGTTCTTCTGTTGTGTGTAATCTGCTTTTGTGTACTGGGGAAAAATGTATAGCTGGTTTTATTGCCTTGCTTGACAGGACAGAACACTCAATTTTTCACAAAGCTGAATTCAGTGAAACTTGGTCTGCTTCCTGAGTTAAGCATTTTTTGTGTGTTCAGGTCCCTGCTCTCCAGCTTCTTGAGCTACCCAGGCTTTTGAGAGACCTGTCCCTTTTCACAGAAAATTGCAAATGTGGCAATAATGTTGGCTGTTTAAAATAATGAGTGTCAAATCTACTAAAAACTTTAATGCACACGACTCTGACGTTCTTTTGACTGACTAATGTTTTGTAGCTGATGGGAATGGTTTGATTGATAGTAAGTGTTACCTTTACACGGCACCATGAGTGGGGTTGGTGTAAATTCCTAAATACATGTCTTGCAAGTAGAATATACTTGAATTGGTGCCCTTGAATTAGATGCCATAATTTAAATTGTTTTGTGTACCCTGGGCATGCAGAGCAGACCTGACTTAGTTGAGAACTACCACCTTCAGCTTTGCTCCACTGACAGAAGTATTGGAGTGGGATTCAGTACGTGTCTAAATCATGCATGGGTTAGAGACTCCCTAGGACCGTTATTAAAGGGGTCTTTCTGTGCTGGGTGCGGTCCACTCCAAGATGAAGTTATCTGGAAAGGGTGTATAGTTCTCTGGAAAAATAGGTGTCTGTACATCATCATTATTAAATTACTCTGTTTTACCTTGTTTTTAGTGTAGTACAGTAAAATAGATGTGCAAAGATGAATCCCTGATAGCAGGACATAGACTTGTGGCGTCCTGTTCCTCTGTTCAGCAGGAAACCGGTGCAGAGAGAGGCAATGTGTCATTGAGAGCTGGGGGGCGGGGGGGAGTGCCCCCCCCCCAGCCCAAACCCCAGTGGTGCATCCCAGGGCCAGGGGAATCTGCACTGCAATCCAGTAAGAGGATTCTCGTGCAATGCACACGTGACAGGGGCTCGTAACTTTCCCAGCTGCGTCACCATGGAAACTGCCAGTAATGTGCGCTGGCTTTCCCATCCTGCCCCCCCACTCAACACACAGACACACACACCCCTCCCCTGCCGGGCTTGAGGAGGGAAGAAAAGCAAACGACTTCCTCAGGATGGCTTGACTGTTGACTTGCTCCCTGCAGTAACCCCCCCTCCCCACTTGGGCTCCTCTCTGAGGCTGCTGGCCCGCAGGCTGCTGGGAAATTTCACAGCCCTGCCCATCCTTCCCCCGCCTGCTTTTTGGTTTCTGGGGAGACTTTTTAAAATTTTTTATAATTTTTTTTTTTTTGATTGTTGTTTTTTTCTGTTTCCTGTTTCGTTAACCCTTCCTGCCTGCATAACTGTAAAAATAGGGGAAAGATCCTAGATTTGGATCAGAAGTACAGTGATCCCTCGCTACTTCGCGGTTCACTTATCGCGGATTCACGACTTTGCGGGTTTTTAAATATACAGTAGT
>JABFEB020000038.1:17895248-17905290 GCA_019775895.2 Stomatorhinus ivindoensis | reverse complement strand
ACTTCGCGGAAATTCAGTTATCGCGGTCGGCCTTGGAACCTATCTCCCGCGATAAGTGAGGGATTACTGTATTTAGAAAAAGTCAGGAAAGTGAGCTTGGTGTTTGTTACCAAATTAATTTACTTGGTGTCTTTGCCGTCAGTCTGGAGATTGTCTGAATTAGTGGTAGGACATCACCCAGCTTTCATCCACTGGAGGATGCAAGATTTTCTGTTATCCGGGAAGTTTCATCATGCAGGAAATATGGTTGATGATTATGTAGAAAGGGAACAACTACACATCTATGAATTTGATGCCAGTGTAACCCCCACAGGTCCATGTCTGCTAGTGCCACTCTGCTGCACACATGCTGGCTTTGTGCTGCGGTATTTATTTTTTTATTTATACATGTGTTTATGTGAAACAGTATGTCTGGCCATTTTGTGCTGGATATTCAAATGACTCTTTTCTATTACTTGATTCTCTTGTTCAACAATTTGATACCAGGGAACCTACTGGGATTTGAACTTTAAAAAGCTGTAATTCCTTAACTGTGGCTACTACTGCCACATGGAATAAAATCTGTCTGGAAATGGAGGGTAGCTTTCCCTCCCCCTACATTTTCACGTGGGGTGATATAATCTTATTTAGAAGGTCAAATTATGGTCTGGTTCATATGGTGATCAAGTGATTAGTATGACTGTATGATATATAGTTCAGCATTGTCATTGCAGTTGTGTTTAATACATATCTGTATTACTGACAGGAATTGTGCATGTTGCAATGTTCTGATGTGGTATCATGGAGCTCTAGTGATTTAGGTAGCCTTGTAGGAGAAATATTCTACATGGGTGATGTAGATGCACTTTAGTACTGTGACAGTCACAGTCGACACAGACATCTGATAAGTGGTTAAAACACACAGTGCTGGGTTGTTAGGTGATTTTTGTTTATTTGCTGTTTGTTTGTAGCTTGTCATAATACTATATGAAAGTACACTAGTAAGCTAGGATTTTGTGGTAGCTATTAACTCATATTGTCGTTTTTGAGGTGATATGATTATGTCTGCATAGTTGAAACAGTCAGATGTGCCTTTGACGGTTTCTGTGAGGGTCCAGGGTAGTGGATGCTGTCGCACATAGTGATTATATTTCAGTTTGAATCTCAGGGCCTCTGGGTTGAGTGTCCTCAGCAAGAACAAAAGGGAGCTTTGAGTGGGCTGACTACCGAATGTTGAGCGGGGGTGGGGGGGGGAGGCGGCTATATCAGGCTACTTTCGGCTTCCCGTCGCATGCCGCCCATCCTCTTGCTCTTCCCTGCTGCCGCCGGTCCTTCTGTGTTAGTCGTTCCCGCAAGGGTGTGGTGCGGCAAGGATTAACCCCTTACTACCCCTTTCTTAACCGCCCACAACTAGTAGCAGAATCAGTAGAAACATAGAAAGCTTTGATTAGAGATGATTGGTGGTCATTGTAAGCTGCTATAAAAAAATAAACAGTAATGTCCCTTTGTGATACTCAGGCTAACAGACAGGCATAACTGCTTGTGTTCTCCCTCCTATATTTCTATTCTATTCTATATATTTTTGGTGTGGAGGTCACTCTTCTTAAAGGAATATATTTGTGTTCTGAAATGTGGCTGGGTTCTTTAATTCAGGCTTGCAGCTCCCGGTTCCTGCACCCAACCTCCACCCCATTCTTGTCCTTTTTACCATCGTCATAATTCCCTCAGATGGTTACATCAGGCAGGGAGATGGCTTCCTGATTTCCTGCTTGCAAGTCGGACCTTGTCAGCTGCCTGCTGCTGGCAAGGTGATTTCTGGTTTTGGTGGATAGGGGTTAACCCTCTGCTGGGAATGGTGGCTCAGCCAGAGCTTTGGCGAGTGGGGGTTGGGGGGGAGATAAAGCGGTAGGTCAGGCATAAATTTAAGCCTCAAGATGGCTGACGTTGCCTTGAAATAAGTGTCTTTAAGAGTGCTCCTGACAACTGCCTAGTGGCTTACTAATTTGTGTGACACTTTTCTGAGGATGTGTATAGCCCAAGTGGATTAGTCCGGAAGGTCATGAGTTCAAATCCTGTGGTCAACAGAGTAATCATATCATGCTTGAGCAAGGCCCTTACCCCTAACTGCGTCAGGGTTGCTGGTCAGCCATACTCTTTGACCCAGAGCTTGCCTCATTTGCGTGTTGCTTTTGGACAGAAGCGTCTATTGAATAAATAATGGTAAATATGTAGGTAGGTAGCCTCGGATTCTTCTCCAGAAAAGGGGATGTGGGAAGTCTGATGCTTTGGGAAATTATGGAGGAGGAGGGCAGTGGTGAACAGGAGGAGGAGCAGTTGCCCTGGGATCATCCAACGTGAAGATGCACATACACAAAAATGCCACAGGAAGTGCTGATTAGGAGAATCCTAGGTTATTCACCCTTCCGTAATAGGCCTATTTTCTTGCAAAGGCTACAGCCACAAACTGTCAGTTTTGGCGTCAGGTTTGGCCTGGTATCTGTCAGCACTTCTTCAGAGGAAGAGTGGGCCACGCCTAGGGCTCACTGCCAGCCTTGGTGGCCTGAATATAAAATTGCATGTAGCCCTGGCAATATGGTAGGGTGTGTCCTGGAGGTCCTGTTTGCCATACTGTGTAGGAAGAGAATCATCTGGCTCATGGCTAATTAGGGAACTTGTGGATGACTCTGTCCCACTCCCATTTCATGACATCCCATGTATCTGCCTGGTCCTGAAAATATGGGTGGTGATGTAGTCATTTCCCATCATGCTGGAGGCGTGGTTTTCTACTTGTTTTGCATAATGTGATTGAGGCATCCATGTTAAATGGCTTGGGCTGGTGCAAAGCTGCTCCCATAGACAGTGAGGTATTGGGTTTCAGCCTGTTCTGTGTTCTAGTTGCATGCCCTCCCACCACAACCACCTTTTAGTTACCATGTTAGACCATAGCTTATCTTACTAGATTTGGGATGTCTGCCTCCTTTTCAGAAACATAAGCATTTCACTGTGTGTAACTGCATGCAGTGATTTGCTCAGAAGCCATTTATTTTCTCATTTATGAGGCTGTTAAATTTTGCTATAATAGGAGGGGGAGATGTTGACGTTTGTGAGCTTGAATGAGCCAGTTATACTTTCATTTTGACTGTGAAAATCTGTATTTGCCATAGTAGCATTTTTTAAATGTAAATATTGCTGGGCTTCTTGAGATCTCTTAATGAAGTTTGCCTCTCCCGTCTCATACAGACATGTTAATCAATACCAGAGTTAATCAATATCACACGACCACCTAGCTACATATAGATTGTTAATGGACTGTGTATGTACAACTCCTGCTTGACCAAAAAGCCCAGTTTTGCAAGTGGCCTGTTAAGAGATTAGAAGATGCTTAGAATTAATGGGACAGGCCTGATGCTGCTGCTTTATCAACTTCATAGGATCAAAGTAAATGTGAAAATCAAGCATGCTCGGAGAGGAATTGATTAGCGATGGGAATCAGTGTTTCCCCTACCATTATATTAGGGGGGTGCCCAGCCCCCCCTTGAAGGTCAAGTTAATTTTATTTAATTTTATTTTCTATGTAGTTCCAGATCACAACAGAAGTCATTTAAGGTATCGTTTCCTATAGAACAGGTCTATATATTGTCCTTTTATTAAACAAACTTAATAGCCTTATATTATTTATCTTATTTATGCAACAGCTTGCCCTTTTTTTCTCTATATGGTCGCACATTTACAATTCTCCTTTGCTCTCTGTATCGTGCATGGCAGAACTGCGCACAGACACGTGTGTGCACACACAGGTGAGCACACTCCCATCAGCGGACAGGCAGCGCGCGTCAGAAAATGTCATGTCAACCACCTGAAAAGCAAACAAAAATATCTGCGTTTTTTAAAGCCCAGAAAAATACATTGCAGTGACAAATGCTCCACACTTTGTGGATAATTGTCATTAAAAGATATGTTCTGAAGGTTAGTTCAGCTGTTATATTGACTGCTGTCATTAAAAGAAACACATGAACACCATGAATCCTGTCGGTGTCTATCTGCCCCCCCCCCCCAAACCGTAAACCTAAGGGAAACACTGGGGATGATGAGAATGATGCATTTCTTGTCGAGCATTAGGGGGTACGTGGCTAGCATGTTATGCGGCTGGGACTTGGAATGGACTGCAGAGAGGCTGCCAGTCAGCCAGCGGATGGCTGTTCAGTCCCGGTGATGTCATATTCAATAAGAAAGAAGTGACAGACTGTAAAGAATGGACTGCAGAGGTGGGGGAGTCAGGTGACTGGGGATTCAGTTTCCACCTGTCCATATTTTGACTAGTCATGTTATGTAGATAGTACACACACCTGAACTATAATTTTCTTTGCTGTTTTTTGTTCTTATTTGTATTATTTAGTATTTCTTCTCATTGATCGTCATGACCATGTGACAGGGGGCTGTGCCTGTGTCTCTGAAGAGGGAAACCCAACCCCCCGTTCCATCCTTGTATCATGTGACTTGAGGGTTGGATGGATCTGACCAGAGAATTCTGATATGTTGAGAAAGTATGAGCTCCTCCTCACCAGGGCACTCTTCTATGGCAGTTTAGTGGTCTCCGGGTCAAGGCAGAAGTGCCGTTTGCCGCCTTTCTTAAATTGTCAGGGAATGGGCGAGAATTATTTCTTTGCTGTCATTATCCAATGTCTATTAATAGACATGGTGGAAAGAGCACTTCCTGAGTCCTGTTATTCAGCTGTGCACAGTCTCTCTCCCTCTCCGTCCCCGTTCCCCCAGGCTTGACTTTGACTTTGTCAAGCTTGTCTGGGAAACCGGAATCTGCTCCGAATACCCAGAAGAAGCCTTTTGTACGACTCATACAGAGAAACTCAAAAATCTGTCACCAGTCGTGTTCATGCGTCTCCGTCCGACCATTTGTTCAGCTATCATTCAGTCGCTTCATTTCTGCTTGGTGTTTCCTCTAAAATATTGCTACGAAATATGAAAATGAATGAAGATAAGCTGCAGTCCCCTTGGCAGGTGGAGAGAAGTTTAATTGAGATTTGTGTATCCTGAAAACCTCAGTATGTTTATGACTCTTGTGTTACATTTGAATCTGTTCACAGCTGCCTTGTTTTATTCAGACTAGCTCTCCTTGCCTTTTTACTAACCGCCCCACCCCCATGAGACTTTCTGCTAACCTTCCTCCTCTTTCCCATGAAGGCTAATCTGAGGCCTATGTTCAGTCATGCATGTGCACCTCTGCACCTGTCTCTCGCACCATATCGTGTGTCTGTTGCTGTTTGTCGTTTGGAGTGTGCTGTCATCCTAGGGCTTAGGCCTTAGGGCAGAGGTCAGAAGCGGAGAGGGAGAGGCAATGAGGGTGCAGTTCTGACCGCCGTGTACCCTCTGCATTGGGTTTTCTTGAAGCGTGATTTACGGCTGGGATTACACCCTAATGTTTCATGCTGTATATCTGAAACACTATTACAGAACAGCTGTGTAAAGAGCTAAACGACACACATGTCCAGCCACCCCTCTGCTTGCCACATGCTGTGTTCCAGTTGTCAGGTCACACCAACCACTGCTGTGGTCACCTGACCAACCACAAAATGCATCTGCCCCGTCTGCCATTGTCCTTGTAGTTCGGCCCTGCCCTGTTTCTAATTTCCGATTTGCGTAAATTCCCTTCCTGCCCTTTGCATTGTCCTGAGTGTCACTTGCCAGCTGTTTTGTATTTGGCAGGTCACGTGGGTATTTTTGAAACCACACAGATTGTCATTGAGGCATGTAGGTCCGTCTGCTCAGAATCATATCGGGTTAGAATAGGGGACTTGGCTCTGTTTGGCACAGGGCTAAAGGACAGGCGTGGTCTGAAGGTTGGAGATCGACTGGGTTGGAGAAAAAGGGCCCTTGGAATTCTATGTAGGTCTGCTGTACTTGTGCATCTGATTTTATAGGGTTATGTTCTTGGTATGTTAGTCTAGCATGTGTGGGGTGATGGTACCTTTACTTGTTCATATACCTTTGGTTAAGATGAAGCTGAGCTGTGAGTATATTATGCTGTGTAAGCTACACAAGACCCACAAGCTTGTAATTTATTTGGTTTTCCTGGGTAGCCACCAGTAACCAGAAAGTGATTTGTGCCACTTCAGTCCAACCCAATTGTGTGTTTAACTTGATTTTCTCTGGTAAAATGTACAGCTGTTTCACTGGATTAAATTGTGAATTGCTTTGGGTATACATACCGTTGTGTATTCTTGTGCAATAATCCTGTTTCAGGCTTTTAGCTTCATTCTGTGGGCCTCTGTGCAAATGCCGATGGGTAACTGATTGTTTCCGGTTTAGTCAGATGTAATTGATTCTGTAATTGTAGCTTGCTTAGTATTGATGTGCTCAGTGGTGTGGAGAGACTGTTCTTCAGCCATCCTTCCATTGACGCTGATGACAGTAATTTAATCACTGAGACATACTGTAACTTTCAGGACTCTTCCCACGGCCATGTGTTTCAGGGTGCATTATTATGAATTCATAAATATTCAGTGGTTGGAATTTGTTTCCGGTAATCCTGCTGCACTGATCTCAGCTGACCATAGCCTCTAATCAAGGCCACTAGAAGCACCGCAGGTCACCAGTTAAAGCAAGATGCTTGTAATTGCAAATCCCCAAAGTGTCCACTAATCATTGGGACAGGCAGCCAGTGTCACTTGATCCATAGTTGGCTGGCAAATGGTCCCATTAACTGGCTGATAAGTAGGGCGTCGGGGGTGACAGTTTTGGAATGAGGGGGCGTTCCTTCTCTCCAGATACACAGAATGCGGTGGAGTAGTTTTTCTCAGACTGGGGAGGGAGGAAAGGGGTAAGTTGTGTCATTCTGCTGAGGCTGATTTAACGGGGGTAGGCTACTGTCCCTGTGGCCCTCACCTGGGTGGTCCAACCCAGCCGCTTGCCACAATGTCACTAACGAAGTCCTCATACCATCTTTCCCTCAGTAACTTGTTTGTAAGGGAGACGTTTCACATTAGCTCTTCGGGTTTAAGACATACTGATCATGTTCCCACTATCAGTATCATGAGCTGCAGGTCTGCACTCAATGTTCCCACTGTGTTAATACAACATCATTGTCAGTATGGGTCACATACATGCTTTTTTTTCACTGTGCTAACTGGTCGGATTTGCAGTACACTTACGGTCATTATAGCTCTTACTGACTATCAAAGCACATTCACATGGAAGAAATCTGTAAACCTGAATATATTTGTCAAGCTAAAGTATGGTTTTAGCAAGATCTAATATTTTGTTTGTCATGGCTGACTTCATTGTCAGTGATGTCATGTGCTTTGCTTTTACTGGTCAAAGTCCTAACCCCCCCCCCACACACACACATAGACACACAAGCAGTATTGTTGATTTTGTGACTAGTTAGAAATTACATGAAACCTGTCGGATAAAGTCGGAGATAATGATCAGATAGCACAGGAGTTTTAGGTCCATGTTTACCAGCTGAAATCACTTGAAAGCGGTGATATGAAATTAAACAGACCAAACTGTTTGTGTGGGAATGACAGTCTGCTTCCTGAAGAAGCATGATAGGGACAGTCTGAAGATTGTCTTCATCTGGCAACCTGCACACCACGTAACTGTCGAGTTGCCAGATTGTCATCTGCTGTGGAAGTGGAGTTATCAGTCACGCTTGCGTTTTAGAAGCTCCACCCCTAACACTACACCTCATGACCCCTAACCCTAGAGAATTTTCTGGAGGCACCTGTCCTGTTAATTCCTATGCTCTCTTTGTTTGGGCCCATTGTAAAAACCCACTGCTTTACTCCTCTTGATTTTCACACAGTTTCAGCTGGTATTTTGGGGCACTAAGGGATTAGACATGTCCGATTGAGGGCCAGCGTTGCAGAATACTTGAGGAAAGTACTTCGTTATATGAGGAAATCCAGCAGTACAAATGAATATGACTATAGGAGTCACCTTGGTGACAATGAAAATGATTTATAAATGAGTTCTCCCAGATTTGTCTAATCCTTCTTTCCGCTCCATTTGCTTGATGTGATGCCGCAGTGAATGTCTTTCATGCAGCCAAAGTTTGCCTTTATGGTAGGCAAGGGGGCACAGAACAGAGCAGTGGTGTAGCACCTTATGGAGAGAGAATTTTAGGTTTGGTCAGTATAGAAGTGCATGGCCTCCTGATACTGGTATGACATTAAGCATCACATCAGAGATACAGAGTGATTAACTGGATGTTCTGCTCTGAAATATCTGAAATGGCCATTGCCTCACCATACTTTAATTTGAAGGAGTCCCCTCAGGTGGCTATCACACTATTGGTGTGATGGTGGCCTAGGAGAGAGTGTAAACCATGTTCTCTGAAGTTAGTGTTGAATTGGTTACCATGGAGTATGTTGATACTGGGGTTTTTAATATGAAAGAAATGGCTTTTTAAGAATTGGACCTGGAAACTTGTATTTGGTTGTGAGTTGCTGAGTGTCATGTTACAAGAAAACAAAAATAGCCGCAGTCATTCGAACTGGGGCTGGCGTGCAGAACTTACATCTATATTTATTGCATTGACCCTCTTGTTTTTGATTCACTTCCATGCCAAAGCATAATATTCGTCTTTACCAAATGAGACTTACAGAAAAGAATTTGGTTTTGTCAGGAGTGTTCTTATTTTTGGTGGCTTTACCCCATACAGTTAGGTTTTTCACACTACAACTACTTTTCTCTACTTCATTGGAAAGCTTGTGAAATGTTTAAAACCAAGTGATGCACTTTTTCCATAATCTGAATATTCCTTTGTTTTTATTGGGCTCCTTGTATTCTGCTTACTTTCACCCCTCTATTCCCTGCAACAGGACAGGAACTGAAGTGAGGTCTAGTTACAGGAAGCCATTTCTGCATGTCCCCCTCACCCTCCTCCATCCTGCCAGGGCTGTAACATTGACCTGTCCAGGAGTGTGTGAATGAATGTCATTTGGGGCTTTCCAGACAGGCTGGATGTGACTTTTGGAAAAGGAAGGTACATGGTTGGGTCTCTCTGGTATGATTTCCCAGTTGCTAGACGCCACAAACCTCTACTTTCACTGCAGGTACTCAAATTTTTGGATCTCCTGGATGTCCTGAGGTTGCATTGCCATGGGTGCCTTGCAACCATTGGAACTAATCATGGTTCTTTTCTATAGAGGTGGACACACCTGACTAGGCAACAACATTGATCCCCTGTTTCTGCCTAGATGGCTTCATGTTCTGAGTTGGGCTGCTTCTGAGGGGAGGGTTGCACCAGGAGGTGCTGTTTGTGTGTCTGCACCATGTCCTGTTTATATTTTATTTCCTTGCAATTAAGATAATAAACCAGAGGAGGTTAGCGTGCCATAATTCCTGATTACCTCTGTTTGATGGATACATCCCTCCCCCACTGTATACCGTCCAGCCACTTGTGTACATGTCAAACATGATGTTGCACTGTCCATGCCCTCCCCCTCCCCTCAATGCCCCTGGCTTTCCGATTCTCTGAGCCTTTCATTCCTACTCAGCACTCAGTCTGATAATACAACATGAACAGACAGTCTAGCATGAAGAAATGTACATCGGTGAGCTGCATTGGGATGTATGCTGATTGAAGTTATTGGGGCAGAAACTGAGAAATCCCTCAGGGCTTCTTCCACTCCCCAGCACTCCGAGTGAAGAGGAGTGGGGGGAAAGAGCTGTTATCGGCAAGAACCTCCTTTTTAGCACTTTTCCACACTGCCCCCCACCCCAAAAGCATCACCTCATTTACCAACAGGCTATGTTGCTTGCAACATCCCTCTTTATTCTCCTGCTATTATCTATACTTCTCCCCTGTAGAAGAATGTGCCAGAAATGTGTAATTAAAAGCACCCGGCGTACAGTACTTGTCAGTGATGATGCAGTGATTTTCTTGAGCAGTATTAGAAATTCCAGCTACAACCCTGTCTCCAAAAAAGTTGGGGTGCCGTGTAAAATGTAAATAAAATCAGAATGCAATGATTTACAAATCATATAAACCCATATTTAATTGAATATGGAAAAAACAAAGACAACATAACTTGTGGAAATT
>JABFEB020000038.1:17855588-17878392 GCA_019775895.2 Stomatorhinus ivindoensis | reverse complement strand
CCCCCCCCCCCCCCCCCCCCCCCCCCCCCCCCCCCCCCCCCCCCCCCCCCCCCCCCCCCCCCCGCCCTGAGATGCTGGCTCAGTCCTGGCTGCAAAAGGAGACCCAAGCCCCCCCATTCATACCCAAACACCTCTAAAGGAGCTCAGAAAGCTTTAGATGCATAGCAGTACACTGTGTGTGTGTGTGTGTGTGTGTGAGGGAAAGAGAGCAATAAGTGGATTAGCATTATTCCATCCTTCACTTTGGTTTTTAAATATGGCTGGTTAGAGACACTTCCCCCAGCACTGGTGTCACTGTGCAGGAGTGGACACCCAGTGCCATGGACTGATGTTTGTTTTTGGCCGGGAGTCATTCTTTTTGTGATGGGTACAGCCAAAGCCTGGGCATTGTGAGCAGGATAGCGTACTGTGCTCTCAAAGAAACGAAATGCTGTCCTTTAGACCTTTATTATTGAATCCATCTGCAAGGGTGCATTTAACATGCTTGGTCCAGAGGCCTGACCTTGGGTTTGACTGTGACATGCTTCAGGGCACAAGGTGTCCTGACTGCACATTTTGGCATTGTATCCCATAATGGGATTTGGGGATGGATTACGGTAGAGCATGCCTTAGGGATGGGAACCATAGGGGACTGTGCTACAGGGTAGAGCAAAGCAGGTCTAGTGTCAGGCACGGCATCTCTGCACAACAGACGAGGCATCAGTCTACAGGGGCAATTTTAAGAGTTTTTTTAGGGGCCAGGGGGCAGAGAGATGGGTCCGAGTTCATGAAGAGGGGTCAACCTGTTTGGTAGCCAATGAACTTTTGAATCAATAATTGACAGGGGAGGGAGCACTCTGGGGGCCAATCACCTTTCAGTTGTGGTTGGAGCCCTTTTGCCCCCGGTAAGGGCTCCTGTTGGTTGGGAATATGCTCGTGCCCCACCTCCCTGCCCCTGGAATTAGACTGTTTGGTTCTCCTGCACCATGATGGACTCAAAGCCGGCCACCGTGGGGGTGAGATTTCTGGAAAAGGGTGACAGCAAGACCCCCTCACCACGTCCCGTCCATCCACCACTCCCTTCGTTCCCTCCTCCCGGCTCATCAACTTTCTGGCTTCCTGTTGTAAAGAAACTTCCCCCCCTTTTCCTCGTCACCGACGTCATTTTCAACAGTGTGACTGCCTGAAGCTAGGTGACATTGTCATCTTATTCTTCTTTCTCTGTGTCCTTGCTCAGAACCTTAAAGTAGCAGTACCAGAGTTCATCGCCTCTGACCTCGGTAAGCTTGTGTCTGTGTCGCCGTGTAGTGTAGATACTTGGATGCCCTCCCTCAATCTCTCCTCAGCCACCATGTTGTGAACTCCTCTGTTATCTTCAGCCAATTCCATGTTATTTTCTCTTGCCACTGTTGTGTGTTTGCCCTTCGCAAACTGTTTTCTTGGTTGCTAAGACACAGGCCACATAAATTCCTTATTTTAGCAATAGAGAGACTTTATTTCCTTTTTTTGTGGCTCAGCAGTGTAACGGTTTTGTTAGATAATACTGTTTAACTGTACATATAAACAAGGGAGCCAAGGTTACAGGCAGTAGGCTCCTTTAATGTCTTGCATGCCCTTCTGCTGGGGTTGTGAAACAAGGGGTGAGAATAGGAAGTACAGAGCCTGTGAGCACCTGATATTGAAAGTAAGCTTGTGTGTGTGTGTGTGTGTGTGTGTGTGTGTGTGTGTGTGTGTGTGTGTGTGTGTGTGTGTGTGTGTGGCTCGTAGAGCGACGGAGGCCTGAGCTGATTCCAGAGGATCTCCACAGACAGTACGTGCAGTCACTCCAGGACTCCCTACTCGCCGATATCCAGCGACACCTGGAGGATTTCCGGTGAGAGGGCAGGAAGGCAGGAGGAGTATGCAAGTGATAACTATTTAAAAAAATAAAGCGTCCACTTATAAGGAGACTGATGGAAAGCTAGTCATTTTCACACACACATACTCATCGAGGTGCCTTTGCAGTTTTATTGAAGTTCTATTAGTCATGTACAGAATTATAATCAGTACAGTGTGCAGTAGAATGCACGGTAGCCAAACCCCAGGGTGTGAACAGAAGCTTAAGTGTCAAGACATGATGTATTAACAAATATCAGATGTTAAATAGTTATCGTAAATATCCATAATGTGCAAAATCGGCAGGAAGTTGAGGTTTGTGTATTCATGTGCACATGCAGGCAGAAATGCAACATGGGCCTGACTCTAGCCAAGGGGGAGCTGACCCGCCTGGACACAGAGCGCGTGAGGAGCCGGGTGGCGCTGGAGAGGGAGCGCTCCTGTGCAGAGCAAATCATCTCCAAGATAGAGGATGTGCTGTAAGCCCGACCCCACTCCCCCGATGAGCCCCATTAGATGCCGTTTAGGCATAATCATGGTGGCTTTGCAGTGGTCTGTCTGCATGTGTGTATGTATGTGCGTGTGCACCGACCCTTCTCTCTCTCTCTCTCTCACTCTCTCTCTCTCTCTCGCTCTATTTCAGACTGACTTCACCCCCCGCAGAAGAGGACAAGTGGTAAGGATATCCCCCCCTTGCACAGGCTGCTCTGACCCCTCCCCCCGAGCTGATAAAACGAGTTCAGATCAGACTCCTTGGCGCATTTCCTGTGCCTTATCAGTGGCCGTGTTTAACCAGTCCAGGCTGCCCGTCGCCGCTGTTCTAAAAAGTCACCCGTAAAAGTGGCTTTTAGTGGCGAAGACGAGCTCTTCAACCAGGATGCCATCACAGCCCATGAGCCTGCTGGGAGACACGCAAGCAGAGAGTCTGGACAGGAGATCTGGACAAAATGCGGCCGGGTTGTGGCTGGCTTTACGCCACGTGCCGCTAAGTACGCTGGGGTGGCAGTTAAGGGTTTCAGACTGAGCTGTCCAGGGGTACGTTTCCCAAAAGCATAGTTGCTAACAACATTGCATGTTACATAGTTGGAACCCTGCAATTGAATGGTTCCAACTATATAAATTATTACCGGAGCTTTTGGGAAACGTACAGGCCATGTGGAGGTTATAGGCCAAACCGCTGCCATGCAAATGTGAGGTGAGGAACTGAGACCTGGCACTTCAGTTTTAGCACTGTGTTGTGGGGGTCTGGACTGCCCCAGGTTGCAGGGTAGAGAAGTCCTCGGTTCAAGACATCCACGTTCTGCCCCAAAAGAACATTTAGGTTTTCTTTTCTTTAGTTGTAAAACATCCTGTGTGTTGCGTGGGAGGTTATATAACTGCGTACGCTGTGAACAGAGCCTGTTTTGTTTTCTGAAGAACCTCACCCTCTGATGTCACCAGGAGACGTCTCTGTACCTGTTTGCACATAGTGTTTGTGGAGAGTAGCATCAGTGCCTCAGGAAAAGTCTCAAACAATAGAACCTTGGGGAGTCTGTGTGGAAGGAATGAGAATTATGTGGCACTGGGAATCGCGCGGCTCCACGTGGAAACTAATGTTTTAGTTTTTATAATTTACCTGATTTTCCTATTGGTGCATATTCCACCTGCGTTTGCTTGCGGTGGCATTTAATGCAAGCTTTATATGAGCATATCCTACACACCCCCAATCCATACAGCAGCGCCCGCTCCATACGCTGCCTGCCCACCCCATATGCTCCCGGGCACTAAAGCGTGGCCCCCTGTGTGTGTGTGGGGGGGGGGGTGGCTCAGCATGACAGATGGCCTGCCGCATGCGGAGCCTGCCTCTTCGCCTGACAGAAGGCCACACGGCGCCTGTCTCTGCACCCGCGGGAGCTGTGGCACAGCGCCGCCCGCTTTCAGCTTCCACTTCCCCAGTGGCTATAAAAAGGCACTCATAGCAGAACACCATAGCCGAGCACTTTCCCTGGTGTCCTGTGTGCGAACAGCGTACTGTGCTGCCACCTGGTGGATTTTCAGAGAACCAGAGGAAAACAAGTATAGGTGATTGTATACGGACAGTGCCCTGGTTTAGAACTTCCGACTTAAAGGAAGCTTGTGCTTACAAACAGACTGACGTAAAGCCTTTTATATAAAAAATGAGTTAAGCACAATGGTTCATAATAAATGCATGCACTACTTTGTGACGCTTGTGAAAACCTTGTGCTGCTTCAGTTTGTAGGTTTGAGGTACAGTACAGTACCGTATGTAGTCATTTTTTTTATTACTGAACAGTAATAATTATTATGTACTGTATAATTATTGTTCCAACTTCTACAAATTCATCTTAGACTGACTTGGGAACAGGTTTCTTTTGTAACCGGGATAGCTTAATTTTTTTCTACCTATGCTGTCATTATCTTAAAGACTCCCTCAATCAAACTGACTAATAAATTATTATGGCAGAATAATGTGTGAATGTATGAAAACCCACATGAATTGCATTATCGATTGAGTTCCGCCATCTGGTGGATATTTGAGGTATAGCATGGTCCTACCGGCCATTTAGTCCTGTCTGTTTGTGGCTTTTCAGAGTGATGCAGCGCAGGTCAGGGGGGGGGGGGGCGGGGGCTTGTGAATTGTGTGTTTCCCCAGGGAATACCTTGCATGGTGCAGGATTTCTCCCCCATCCCGCTGGTTCTCCCCGATAGCCTATCCCTCTCACAATCAGCGTACGTGCTTCAGACGCCCCCAGTATGTGATGTGAAGCCAGTGCTGCTGAATGCTCCCCTCTCTCGTCCCCCGGCAGGAGCACCGTGCAGTTTGTGATGCTGAGCTACATGAAGCACCTGGGAGTGAGGGTGAAGGAGCCACGCAGCCTGGAGTCCAAGCGAGTGTGCATCAGCTTCCTGCCCAGGATTAAGGTGCGCCATGCAAATTTCCTGGGGGTTTTACCCTCGCAATAAAACTTTTTTTTTTTTTAATTGGATGATTTGTTTTAAGAATTGGATTTGCCAGATTGTTTGATGGTGTGTGTGTGTGTGTGTGTGTGCGTGTGCGTGCGTGCCTTGCGATGGGTTGGTGCCCTATCCTGGGTTATTCTCTGCCTTGTGTCTGTAGTTCTTAGCTACCTCTACAACCCTGCATAGGACAAACAGGTACAGAACATGGATGGATGGATGGACCGACCTGTTTTAATGACAGTATCCTCATACCATCAAGAGAAAGTCCCCACTAGTATACACTACAGGCATGGGCACACAAAGATAAAAGATGCTTGCCTGTGTGTTCACACTCACTGAGGTTTCCATGGATACAGAGTTGTCTTTCTCGCTGAGCAGAAGAGCATCAAGCTTGACAAGGAGGGAGACGAGAGGGTGAAGAAGCCGCGCTTTCCCAGCATCCTTGTGCCCCCCCGGAGGACCAGCCGCACCGACGGGCCACCTAGTAAGTTTCTGTGCGGCCACCCCTCGTGGTTCAGGGCGGGGTCACACGTCGTGACCTAACAGGCATGTCCCCTGCAGTCATCCGGGCCGTGGAGCTGAAGCAGCGGCCCCAGAAGCAGCTGTCACAGCCGGGCCACTGCACTTTGGAGCATCAGGAGGTGGGCCGCACACGGGGGAGCCAGACCAGTGAGGGCTCGGACACCACCCATGTCCCCATGACCACCGCCTCGCCCCCATACAGTGCCTCTGGTGGCCCGATGTCAGAGAGCAGCAGCTGTGATTGGGACTCTGGTGAGATACTTGGCTGATATGTATTTTCTTTCTTTCTCTCTCTCTCTCTCGCTCTCTCTCTCTCCAGTTTTCCCACCGATCTCTCCTTCCTTTCTATTCCTCTCCCTCTTCCCCACCTGCCACGTGGTCTGTTGGCTGCTGTCTGCCCCCTCCCCGAGCGACGCTCTTCTCCATCTGTAGCCGATAGCCTCAGGCCGACTCGGCCCTCGGGCTCTTTTACAGCCTCTCTTGTTTTAGGGACCCTGAATTGGGTACACCATGAATTTAATGTTTTTATTGAGTTCTAGCTATGTTTGCTCTTTAGTTTTCAGCATATCCAGATAGTAATGTATCATACTCAATAGCATATAACTTTAAGTTTATTAAGTTTATTTGAAGAGTCTTCTACCTTCACCACAGCTGGTGTAACTTTTAGTCTGGATGGTGACTGCCGTTTTGGATCATAATTCTTGCCACAGAATGGTGTTGTGAGTGACGAGGTGAGCAGTGCTTTGTCTGGCTGCTGTACGGTGAAGAGAAACTCAGGCCGTGGCAGAAGCTTGGCCTTTTGTAAAGTGGTGCAGGTTTAGTGATGGTAGCCTAGCCTACGCCTGTGGTGAGGAGGCACTAAGATATCCTTGTAACTCCGCAGGCCCGCTGCCAGCCTCGGCTCTCCTCCGGTTCTCCGAGGGCCCCCTGTCGAGCGACTCCGCAGAAAGCACTCCTCACACACCCAGCACGCACTTCGACTTCAGCCTGTCCTGCCTGGAGCAGCTGCAGGAGGAGGAGCGAGAGAGTGACAGGTGAAACGCTTCCCCAACTTCACCTTTATAGTGGCAAACGTTTGCAGGTCGGCGTCTGCCTGTCCTCTTCATCTACTGCTGTTTTATGGTGCTTTTATTCAGCTTGTGTCCATCTGAGAGGAACACGCCCTTTACCCTTTTTCCTGCATTACTCCTTTTGGTGCTTCACCCTGTAAACACGGTCCAGCTGTTCCTTCTGTGTGGGCTGTCCTCGGGGCTCCTCCGAGCGAGGCTCCGTGCCGTGGACCTGAGCGACCTCTGTACCAATAGTGCCGCACGAGGCAGCAGTGTGAACACTCTGTCCTTACATAATGACACTTCAGACGGTGAACTGGGTAGCACCTGGAAAGAAACTCACTGTCTTCTCTTATCCTTTGTCTACAGGGTACTGGAGGGAGGGACGCCTAAAACAGCACAAAGGTGAGCTTCTATGTTCATAAGTCGTGGCTATATGACAGTGTAAGACGCAGTCTCAGCCCTAATGCATGTGCTGTGTGTGTGTGTGTGTGTGTGTGTGTGTGTGTGTGTGTGTGTGTGTGTGTGTGTGTGTGTGGCCATAGGGCGGACCCCCTGAGTTCGGCAGACGTGCACAGCGAGGACGACCAGGGTAATGAGATCGAGTTTGAACAGGACCCCCCCAACTGGCAACAGCTGGTGAGCAGAGAGGTCCTGGCTGGACTCACCCCTCCCGAGATCAAAAGGCAGGAGGTCATCAATGGTGAGCCCCTCCTCCGCATCTGTTACCCTGATCCCGTCCTGGAGCCCTGGCGTGGGGTTGTTATGGGAGACAAGTTCACATCACAGCCTTTAAATCAGTTGTCCATACTCTGGATTTATGGTCACTTTAGCTCTTTAGGTGACAGAGACTATAAATTAGTGATTTGTCTTTCCAAATTTAGATTTTAAAAAGAATCCTTGTCCCTCAGGGTTTTTGTATTTACCATCCCTGACTTGCAGTCTCCATTCTAAGTCTGCAGTCCGACCATCCACTTGTTTATTATGCGTGCTGACGTCTGTATCTCACGCTTGTCCCCCCGCAGAGCTCTTCTACACAGAGCGTGCCCACCTGCGCATGCTCAAGGTGCTGGATAGCGTCTTCAACCAGAAGCTGACAAGGGACGCCATCTTGCCACCCGCTGAAATCAAAAGCATCTTCGCCAACCTGGAGGAGATCATACAGCTGCATGGTATCTGCCCCCCCACCCCACCCTGTGACGGCCCTGTGCATCCCGGATGGACCATAGGCTTCATTCCCCTGTCTCCCCCCCCCCATGCTTTCAGGCTCAATAGTCGAGCAGATGACCGCCATCCGGAGGAATAACGAGACGACCGCAATAGACCTCATAGGCGACGACTTGCTCTCTTGGGTAGGAATCTTGCTATACCTCAGTGGAAAGGCTTGTCATGTTGTCATAGCGATTCACCTCACTGCCCCCCCGTGTACACCTGTAGCCAATTTTGGGGATGTCTGGAGGCAATTGCCCCAATCCCTCACTTCCCAAGTCTCTCCTCGCCTCCCATTCCCTGGTCAACACCCCTCAACGCCCCCCGCCGCTTGTCAGTGTGTCAGCTAAGCCTGACCAGTCCCTACTTGGCTCCCCAGTTCGGCGGCGGCGAAGAGGAGAAGATCAAGCGGGCCGTGGGAACTTTCTGCAGCAACCAGCCCTTTGCCCTGGAGCTCATCAAGACGCGGCAGAAGAAGGACCAACGTTTCAACTCATTCATTTTGGTGAGTGGAGATCTAATATTTACGGCAGTGAGCTCCAAAATAAGCCTGTCTGACCACCAGGGGGCACTCTTCTGTGTATCTTCAGGAGGCGGAGAGCAACCGGCTTTGCCGCAGGCTCCAGCTGAAAGACATCATTCCTGTGGAAATGCAAAGGCTTACCAAGTACCCTCTTCTGTTGGAGAACATTGCCAAGTACACAGGTACCCGTGACCTACAGTCGTGGGTTTATATTTTCCTACCAGCTTGTGCATTCTGACAAATCTCAAAGGTCTAACAGCAATTCTTTTTCTGGTTTCTGCATATCTTCTTGGCCCAGCTCTGTAGTCTCAAAATGAGCCAGCTGACCCGACGGCCTCAGCCTCCGTGCTGCTGCCTGATTGGCCGCTTGAATCTAAAATATGTCTCTTGTCGACCTGGAAATTGACATCATAAAGACATTTTGACATGACACGTAACTGAGGGCTCTTTACAGACTCCCCCGCTGGCTCTAGGCCCACCATCGATAAATTGCAGTTTTGTTTTCAATTATCGTAACATTTCCTGCAAATGTTAGGAGCTGCCAGGGCTAATTTAGCCCGTGAGCTAAACGCCAGCCCAGTTTTCATTAGCACCATATCGATGAGATAAACGCTATGATCAGCATTGGAAATTAGGGGAGCAGAATTGCATGGCATTGCCTGATTATCTATAGCCTAATGGCGTATATACTTGCCTGTGCACATGTGTCCCCACAGGGGACGTCGAGGAGACAGAGAAGGTGAAAAGGGCAGGCGAGTGCTGCAGGCAGATATTGAACTACGTGAACCAGGCTGTGAAGGAGTCTGAAAATAAGCAGGTAACTGTGTAGGGTGGCGGGTGGGTCTCCGGTGCAGTGTGCTACCGTGGTTTCTCCAGCCCTGCGCGGCTCTCTTTGGCTCCGCCTCTTCATGGTCTCCGTACTAGCCAGTTAGCCAGCTAGCTGCTTAGCAGAGTCTTTCTTCCCCATTGAGTTATAGCACATGCTCTGTGCTAATGTGTTGCTCAGTTTGTTTTTCTACAGCTCCCTTTACACCTTGGTCATCCCAGAGTACTTGATTTAGAACTATTATATGTGGTAAACATTAAGTGCCGCATCGTACATGAAAGTAATGGCATTTGTTACACAACTTAATGGTGCCACTGTATACCCAGTATGTCAGAGGGAGGATATTTACTGAAGCAATAAAGCTAAAGTTTAGAGCGAGCAGCCTCTCAATGTTCCTGCTGCTCCTTCTAGAGGTTGGAGGACTACCAGAGGCGCTTGGATCTGTCCTCACTGAAGCAGGGCGAGAGCACACTCATCGCTGAGTTTAAGGTCAGTCACCAGGGGCCCTGTCACCTTGCCCGGGAGAATCCAAGGTCTGGTCACTCAGACTCATGTTACTCATGCCACACCCCATACAGAACCTCGATCTGACCAAGAGGAAGATGGTGCACGAGGGACCCTTGTCCTGGAAGGTCAATAAAGACAAGACAATCGGTATGGCAGCCCACCGGTCGCAAACGGGGACTCTGGGGAGCCACTGTAGTCTTAAGGCCTTTTCACACCAAATATGACACAAAAAAATCACACAAATTTGCAAAATATTCCGGTGCTAACTTAACGGATCAAAAATTCTTACACCAAACATGATGTCAGAGTTTCATAAGTGCGCAAAGTGACCACACCGAACGAAGCGTTACAAACTGGCGACAACCACTAGCGGCAGGCAACGAGTTTCTCCTGTTTTTTTGAGCAAACAAGTGAAAAGAAGATTGTGAAGATACTGGACACAGTTGCAAGAAAAAGCATGTGAATTGTTTAGAATTACGTAGTTTTCTGCATTAATTGGTAATTAAATGTGATCTGATATTCATATGTTACAGTAATGAACAATCATAATCTGTATTGTGTAATAACTCACAAATTATTGTATTGTTTTTGTACATGTTGATCATGTGCATCATTCAAACATTCACAGTGTAGGTAGGAAAAAGTAAGTGAACCCATGGATTTAATAACTGGTTAAACCTCTTTTGGCAGCAGTCAGTGCTTTTGATAGCTGTGGAACAGACTTGCAAAATGTTCAGGTGGCGTTTTGGATCATGCTTCCTTACATAACTACTGCAGCTCAGCCATATGCTTAGGACATCTGGTGTAAATGGATATCCTGACATCATTTCACATCTCAATTTAAGGTCTGGCCTCTGACTGGGCCACGTCAAAAAGCAGATTTTCATTTTTTGAAGTCACTCTATTGTAGAATTATGTTTATGTTTCTGGTATTTGTCCTGCTGCTTCGCCCCACTTCTACCATGCTTCAGTTGATGGACAGCCACCCTGATATTATCTTGTAAAATACCTTGACATTCTTGGGAATTAATTTTCCCCTTGATGATGGAAAAGCTGTCCAGACCCTGAGGCAGCAAAGCAACTCGGAACACGAGTCTCCCTCTACTCTACATCACCATTGGGGTGATGTATTCATGTTCTTTTGCCTTTTTTACACCATATATAGTATCGCATGTTCTCAACCTTCAACAATCTTTCCCAGTAGCAGTGTGAAGATTGTCTTTGGCAAACTCTAGACATGCAGAAATAATCTTTTTTGGAGAGTACTGACTTGCCATAGTGTTCTGCCATGGTCACCATGTCTGTCCATGAATGGAGATGTTAATCAGTTATTCCTTCAAGCTTTTAACTGTTTCTCTAAGGTTCTTTTAAACTTCATTGAACATTCTATGTTGTATTCTTGGAGTCACTTTGGCAGGGCGCCCACTTCTAGGAAGAGCAGCCGCAGTACTAAACTGTCTCCATTTATAGGGAATTTGTCTAACTGCGAACTGATGAATATTTAAACTCTTTGAGATGACTTTGTAGCCCTTTCCAGCTTTTATGTAATTCTTGTTCATAGGTCTTCTGAAATCATTTTTTGTAAGGCATTGTTCTCATCAGTACATGCTTCTTGTGAATAACAAATTTGAAATGTTTCAGTGGTTTTCGTAATTCAAAGTAGCTGTAACTCACACCTGCAGTCTCATTTCTTCGATTGGGTACCAGGTTCAGTAACTCCTGACTCCATTTAGCTTTTTTGTTAAAGTCATTAGCATAGGAGTTCACATACTTTTTCTATCCTGCACTGTGAATATTTGAATGATGTATTTATTACGTACAATACAGTATTTTTATGCTACAAGGGTTGGATAATGAAAATGAAACCACAATAATTTATTAGGTGTATGGCCTCCTTTTGTCACCAATACAGCATTATTTTGTCCTGGGAATGACAGATGAAAGTCCTGCACAGTAGCGAGAGGGATTTTAAGCCATTGCTTTTGCAGAATAGTGGCCAAGTCGCTATGCGATGCTGGTGGATGAAATCTCCAACTGACTCGCTCCTCCAAAACACTGCAAAGTGGCTCATTAATATTCAGATCTGGTGATTGGGCAGGCTATGGGAGATGTACAGTTTCACTTTGATGTTCATCAAACCACTCATCCACTCATGGTCATCCTGAGACACCATGTTGAATCCATTGCGTGAACATGGTCCTCCAGTGTGGTTCATCAGTCCTTAGCAGTGATGCATCCATCTAGAACAAGTAGTGGGCTTAGGAATTGCCATGATATTCAAGCTCGAGCTACCACTGCTGGGTACACAACAGTCTGGGTGGTGAACCTCTTTGGAGCTTCTCCGCACCATAACTCTCCCAGATGTGGGAAAGACAGTGAAGATGGACTCATCAGAGAACAACTCGCGTTTCACATTGTCCATAGCCCAAGATTTGCGCTGCTGGCACAATTGAACCCAACATCTGCCATTAGCACAAGTGACCGAAGGTTTGGCTTTAGCAGCCTGACCATGA
Organism: Stomatorhinus ivindoensis; assembly: GCA_019775895.2. NCBI lineage: Eukaryota > Metazoa > Chordata > Actinopteri > Osteoglossiformes > Mormyridae > Stomatorhinus > Stomatorhinus ivindoensis. The sequence goes on along the minus strand of JABFEB020000038.1, from coordinate 17,866,429 downwards.
ATATTGACCCTGTGGAGTTGGGCAGCTGTGGTTTTATGCTTTTTGGACACAATCCGGGTTAGTACCCAGACATCCCTTTCAGACAGCTTCCGCTTACGTCCACGGTTACACCTCTTGGGTGTGGTCCGTCCTTCATGGTGGTATGCAAACATTACCCTGGATAACATGGCTGTCAATACACCACAAAGACTTGCTGTCCTGGCCACAGATGCAGCAGTGAGATGTGCACCAACAATTTGTCCTGTTATAAACTCTGATATGTCTCCCATTGTGTTGTGTGAATTGCAATATTTTTGTACAGCTATGTTATAGCTCTGCTAATTCAACCTTCACACTCTGCTCTCACTGCTGGAATGTTAAACATTATATTGGCCAGTGTCTAAAGCGTTCACATGCTTTTTCTTGCAAATGTACATTCAATTATTTAAAAATTATCTTTACTGACGGTATTTCAATATGAGCAAAATTAATATCGAAAACATGATAGTAACATCACCTATTACCAGTTAACTGCAGGAATGGAAAAAACTGCTTATTGTTTTCGGATTTTTTTTATTGGATTTTGATTGTATTCAGACAGGTCTATAAATCATGCAAAAATAAAAATATTAATAAATAACTACAGTTCAGTATAATGCATATTGCTAACCTTTAGAACTTAAGGGGAAAACTGACAAATAAGTCCTAGAACAGCCACGATCAGTGTAACATGCTTCTTGTCAAATAAGGCTGAAATTTCATTTGTTTCGATTTCAATTTTTTTATCGATTCCAACATTAAAATATAGATTTTTGTTTTACCTTGTAATTCAAATATTTATATTATTATAAGGAGCAGGATATTAACCATTGGGCTGGGTCACTCATAAGTGGGGAGACTGGGAAAGCTGCCCTGACAATTTAGGGAGATGGAACTATTGATCCACCAGCAACCCTGTTCCTATTCAGAAAAGAACGATCACGTATAATAGCTGACATCCTACTGGTCATTCATTATTTAACACATCTGAAAACTGCAGCAATCGAGCTGTCTCCGAATAAAAAGTGACTGATCACAACAAAGCAAATTTTGCAGACTTGTGAAAGCCTTCATAGAAATACAATATCGTGCATTTTTTTTTGTGCAAGAAAATTGGACTCCTTGTGAAACGGCCTTAAGATGTAATTTTCCAGCGGGATTGGAGAATAAAGCAGATTATACTTTTTAAGTACTTCCAACTGCACATCAAAGTCTGAGGGGTGCTATAAGTATTTAAGCACTGTTATTATTAACTGGAGTATTTTCTGAGCACTTAGTCGAGTCATTTCTTTGTGGAACTGGGTTTGAAATAACGCAGACCTCCCATCGCCTCGTGTTTTATCAAAGTACCACGTTTAATGTGTTACCTGTTTGTACAAATATTTTCGTGGCATGGGCCAGATTGAGTGGCTGGGCATAGTCAAGGATTCTTGTAGGATGTGAAGTGACAACCCCACAGTCCTCTAACTCGTCTTCCCCCAACCCAGAGCTCTACACGTTGCTGCTAGAGGACATCTTGGTTCTGCTGCAGAAACAGGATGAGAAGCTGATACTGAAGTGCCACAGCAAGAACTTGGCAGGAAGCTCAGACACCAAGCGCATCTTCAGCCCCGTCATCAAGCTGAACACCGTGTTGGTGCGCTCTGTGGCCACAGGTGAGAGGGAGATCTGAGAAAGGCGAGGCCCAGCATGCGAGTGACTTCGGTGACAAGCCACCATGAAGTCTCTATTTCCTCCTAGCTATGGGAAATAACAGTATGCTTTGTTTTCCACCAGACAACAAGTCCTTCTTTGTGCTTTCCACAAATGGAGACCAGATCTATGAGCTCATGGCACAGACTGTGTCAGAGCAACGGACGTGAGTCCCAACACTTTGATTTGAGTAAAGCATCTACACAAACCTGTCATATTACTGTAGGTTAATCCTGCATTTTTTCATCCTTCCACCAGGTGGCTGTGCCTGATCACGCAGCAAGCAGAATCCATGAAAACAGAATTGCCCAGCGTCCTTACTTTACCTTCAGAGTAAGTTGACGATCACAGCTTTTGCTTGTATTTTTTTGTTTTGTTTTTAATCATTGCTACCTTTTTGAGAAACGCAGAGGGGAGATTTGATTGCTGGCTGCGTATCTGTGTCCCTTTTCTTCAGTGGGGATCGCGAAGCTGTCGAGATGATCAGTGCAGGTGCACAGAAGCTGAGCAAAGACCCCAATCGGAACTCAACTGGGAGCATCCAGTCACCAGGTGCCTCTCCAGCCCTTTCAAATTGCTGAAGACTGCGGTGTAATTAGCATAGACCAACTGTGTTCCACTCCTGCTCACTGTCACCTAAAGGGCATTTGTTTTTGTTTCGCCTGCAGAAAAAGACGTCGGCTCTGCACCTCCAGAGATAATGCAGACCCCATCAGTCGGTTCCAACCCATTCGAAGACATCAGATCAGATGAGGAGGATGAAGAGGCTGAACAGGATGGAGAGGAGGTGGCTTTTGTGGACCCAGAGCTTGGTGACAGGCTGCCTGCTGACTCTGATGACGACGATCCATACACATTTGTATACCCAAGCTCCATAGCCGAGGAGGCCTTGAAGACGCGTGAGTGGAGACTGCATCACAAGATTCGTTCCTCCATATTGCCCATACCCTATCTATTACATTGTCTTGTTTATTACTGCATTTTATTACCACCAGAAAGTGGTATTGGAGCTCTCTGTTGTCCCTGCTGGCCAGTGTAGGCAACTGCTCATAACTGCCTTTCCTCTGTCTCAGTTGAAGCTCTCAAAAAGGTTCTGCTGGATCACATGATCGGCCAGGGTGTAGCTGAGGAGGGCAGACAGGCGTGGCGGGACCACAAGGGCCGTCTCCTGCGGACCACCTCCCTGCGGGGCCCCATGGACAGTCCAGTTACGCAGGTTTCGGCCCCCCTCCTCTCCTCGGAGAACGGTGCAGAAAAGGCGACAGGCACTCGGGAGCCGACCTTAGGGGACACAGGGTTTTTCGAGACCTCCGACGATTATGGTGAGTGCTAGAGAGGCCATAAGCTCTGGCCATACCAAAGCAAGTGCCTGACCACGCCTTCTCTACCGCAACCTCAGCAGGTAGCTATATGGTCCTGGAGGGCTGTGGCGGCTCGGGAGAGAGCAGCACGGATGACGACGCCCAGGCGGGCGAGAGGGATCCGGGGTGCCGCTGGGGCCCCGCCGGCGACTCTGGAATCGACCTGAAGAAGCTGCTGTCATCATCGTCCCTGTCGGGCGGCCAACCCAACTTCAGCCGGCAGGTCATGACTCACCTGCGCCTCCTGCAGGCCAACCTCAACCATCTAAAGGTGCAGCACTGTCCCGCTAGCGTACAGCCACGTCTGACCCAACCCGCTCCGGTTCGTGCCGTTCAGTTTTCCCGTTAGTTCGCCACAGTTGAGCCTTTCTAATGAGACATTTCATCCTCTTGCAGGAAGTGGAGGCCAAGTATTACAGACTGTGCCAGAAGCAGGAGGGACCAGCTACCGACATGTACGAAAGTAAAGGTGAGTGACGTCTTTATTCACAGAGACCAGAGCAGCAGGTCCATTGAGAAATGGGAGCAGCTGAATATTGAGAGGAGAGCAAACAAGCATAGAGACAGCAGTGGAGGAAGTATTCCTAGAATTCTGTGAGAGTGACGGGGGACTCCAAGCTGTCATCTGCTGTACATCACCCAGATTCACGTGTGACGTATTACTGCAATGGCTGTTTGTTGCATAGAAAAACATCTAACTTTGGAAAGCATTTTGATTGTGATGGAGGACCGGCTCGATTAATAGCCAGGAAAATGCAGCACGCACTTGAGAAATAACGATTATGTAGAGAAAAAACAGGCCTTATTTTTCCTTTCTTTTGTTTGGTTTTGTTTATTTGCGAATGGGCTGTGAGTCACAACGAAACCGAAATAGCCAGTGCATATGAGTGTGAGCAAATAGCTGTCTGCACAATCTCATGGAAAGTGGTTGAATGGAACATGGGTGGCCTTTTACAGTACAGTCTTGCACTTACATGATATTTCTTGGGTCTTCTGAGGCCCACTTCAGGTATAGTGATGGACCCGCCTCTCTCCCAATCTGCAGATAGCTAAGAGCTAGCTGATGGCCGGGCTTCCCAGTCACTCATCCACATCTGGCCAGAGGAAGAGGACACCTGGACTGAGGAGAGGGCCTGGGGCTGTCCTCTCGACACTGTTCTCTTCTGAAGCCCTGCTGTCATGGAGATTGGAGAAAGGGGGAGGGGCTAGCATGGCATCGCCCTCACCTTGAGCATTTGTGTAAAGCCAATCAGGAAAGACGTAGTCTGGCCCGGCCCTCAAAGACTGCTCCTCCAGCCTTCAAGTCCTCTGTTTCGCACAATCTAACCAAGAGGAGAGAACTGTACCAAAATGTATAAAGCTTAGGATGTATTAAACACAAGCCAGAAGAAAAACTAAGGAATTTTGTATGTATTTTGCTTAATTTTGTGTTCTTTCACCCCAAGATGTATTTATTATTTTTGTTGTTGCAGTTGTTGTTATTGCTGTTTGTTGTTGCAGTTTGCCGTCGTTGTCAGTGTTCTGGTTAGTGGTCCTCACGTTGCTTGTATGCTTTTTGGCCTGTGGAAATCCCCCCCCCCCCCATCCCATTTGGAGGCCCCGCCCTTCTGTTAACCACTCCCATCAGCCACAAAACAGGCCAAACACACCAGGGGAGAGGAGGGAAGAGGTGGAACTCAGGTGCTCACCCTAACCAAGCACACCTTCTCATCCAGCTGTAAATATGTCTTCCGGTTCCCTTGAAATGAGACGCGCCATGCAGTAGTGGGGTCAGCTGAAAGCATCTGAGAAAGATCTTTCCTTTGGGGCTTTGGTACTAAAGGAAAAAAGGCAGAATGTTGCCCAAGAGGTTCTAATAAAAATTCTGACATTAGTTTGCTGGAAGAAAATGTTTAGAGCTGGAAGACTCGATTTGTGTGTTCAGCATGGCATGTTTTTCTTCGTTTGATTTGGTTAAGAAGGATTGGTGTTGTGTTCACCCAGCTTTGCAGAAGTGTAACCTCTAGTCTTGGGAGGGGAGGGTGAAAGCAGCAACCTGCACCCTCTGTGACTGGCTTTTGAAACCTTGACTGATATCCCCGCTCCCCACAGAAGCCTCAGCTATTCACTGAAACACAGAGAGTGCATATGTCTGCCGGTGTTGGACCCAGCCTGGTGGGCAAGTTCTAAAGAACTTCGCTCTGATTCAAATGGTCTGGAGGGTGGGAGGAAAGGGTCAAGACCCATGTGCCACTGAGACCACTGAGCTTAGAGCCTTGTTGGGGCGGACGTGGGAGTGAGCGCCAGGAAGTGTCTCAGGAAAAAAAAAGTGCATTGATGACTACTTGTGAAAAGGTGTTTGGTTGCTAGTGATTCTGTAGTGATTCCCCTAGCTGGTCAGCCATGTACAGTATCATTCCCTGTTGGAGTCTCGGCTTCACACCTAGAATATGCTCGTTCTACAGGGAGTGAAAGGAAGGAGATATCTCACTAATTGATGTTCAAGGAATGTTGTTATTCAAAAGCTACTTTCAGCTCAACAAGAGATGTTTCTATATAGACTCCATATCAATCATGCGCCTCATTCAAGCTTCCAGCTGTTCAGTTGGCTGCTATTCTCTTTGATTTGCCTGAGTGGCACTTTGAAGAATTCACTCCTTGAAGTCATGTGGTTTTACTATATAACCAAGTCCGAAGGAGACCGCTGGCCATTAGTGTCACTGGTCCTCCTCACGATGGTGTAGAAGTTGCCATTTCTGCTGTTTGACATCATCAGCCACTGAGGAATCCTTCCCAGACGCTCAACGGTCTTTTTGATCACTGTGTGTTCTCTTATTGAGTAGTTTTTTTTTCTGATTACTGTATAATGTCCTTGGAAACCAGCTACTGAAGACCTTTCGTTCATGGCCTAGGCGACGAGTGCGAGGCCGGGACTTGCAGAAATCCCAGGGATGGATTAACGAGAGAGCGGCACGTGGAAACGCACATCTCTCCATGCTTCCCAATTCAGCCAAGCTGCCTGACTCCTGCTTTCCAAGACATTGCTTGGACTCTTAGGTTTTAAAGAAATATAAAGTAAAAAAAAAAAAAAAAGCTAAACATAATGCATAAAAAAAGGAACTGTATTGATTATTTTTAATGTAAAAAGTGTACAATTACTGCATCTCTTAGATACATCTTTGTATTCCTTTGTTTTTTTTCTTGCTTTCTTCGTCATACAATCGTTTATTTTAACAGAAGTTACTAGACAGGAGAAAGAAAGACTGCAAAGTATCCCTAAAATATTAATGTAATCTGTATTTGTATTGATTATTTTGTCTAGACATTTGAGGTATATTTTTATTATATTATGGACAATATTAATGATCTTTGCTTTTCTGTTCAAAACATGAATAGCTCTTTTAGTTGACAGATTCTATTAAATTTAAAACCTGGTATACAGTGGAAAAAATGAGATTAATTGTGTATTTTTGTTTTTGGGAAACAGGTGGGGAATATAATCAGGATGTGAACTTGGCCAAAATAATTTAAAACAAGTCAAACTGTTTAAATGTCATTAAATAAGTTTTGTGGAAACAAAATGATGAAAGCACAGTCTTATTCTAAAGCTGGTGGGTAGACATACTGGACTTATGTTTGTCTGGACTGTTTTCCCAGGCTGCCATGTCAGGTGTCCCCAACCAACCAATCAGACACATCTCTGGGTCACATAGTGTTGTGTGGTGGTGGGGGTGATTGGGGCATTTGCAGGCTTTGGGCTTCCTTAGTGCTTCACAATGCTGTGTCAGGCTGATGCAGTTTTGCATTTCTACAGTAAGTATGCCATTTTCCTGTAGCTTGTTACATGTCTGCAGTTATTGTTTGGTTGACATTTGTTTCCTTTCATTAAGGCCTTAGGTGACGACACTGATCTCATGATGTATATATTGCACTGTAGGGACCAGATGTCCCAACAGTGTGATTAAAAACATTATTTTTTTTTACCTGCACAAGAGAAAACTTAAAACTTATAATATAAAAATCTGTGACTGCAATCAAAAAACTAAAACTGCCAAAAGACTTTTTGGTTACTTACAGTTAAGGGTTAGGGCTGGGAAGGGGTTACGGTTGTCAATGTAAGGATTATGGTTCTTCCCATACAAATGAATGGATGGTCCCCAGAAAAAAAAATATGAATATCGTCATGGCCAATAGTTTTGAGAATGACACAAGTATTAGTTTTCTTAAAGTTTGCTGCTTCAGTGTTTGTAGATCTTTTTGTCAGATGTTTTTATTGTATACTGAAGTATAATTACAAGCATGTCAACAATTACATTAAGTTCATGCAAAGAGTCAATATTTGCAGTGTTGGCTCTTGTTTTTCAAGACCTCTGCAGTTCAACTCAGGCATGCTGTCATTCTTGCATAATCAATACTTGGAGTTTATCAGAATGTTTTTGTTTGTCCACCCACCTCTTGAGAATTGGCTACAAGTTCTCAGTGGGATTAAGGCCTGTGGAGTTTCCTGGCCATGGACCCAAAATGTCAATGTTTCGTTCCCCTGAGTCACTTAGTTATCACTTATATTGGAATCACACTAGAAAATGCATTGTTTGTCACCAAACAGTTCTTGCACGGTTGGGAGAAGTTGCTTTCAGAGGATATTTTGGTACTGTTCTTTATTCATGGCTGTGTTCTTAGGCAAAATTGTGAGTGATTCCACTCCCTTGGTTGAGAAGCAGCCCCACACATGGATGGTCTCAGGATGCTTTACTGTTGGCATGACACAGGACTGATGGCAGCTCTCACCTTTTCTTCTCCTGACAATCTTTTTTCCAGATGCCTCAAACAATCGGAAAGGGGATTCCTCAGAGAAAATGACTTTACTCCAGTCCTCAGCAGTCAATCCCTGTACCCTTTGCAGAATATCAGTCTGTCCCTGATGTTTTTCTTGGAGAGAAGCGGCTTCTTTGCTGCCCTTCTTGACACCACGCCATCCTCCAAAAGTCTTCAACTTCACTCACACCTGCCTGCTGCCATTCCTGAGCAAGCTCTGCACTGGTGGTGCCTGAATCCGGCAGCTGAATAAACTTGAGGAGGTGGTCCTGGACTTTCTTGGGTGCCTGGATCCCTTCACAACAGCTAAACCTATCTCCTTGAAGTTCTTGATCCGATAAATGGTTGATTTAGGTGCAATCCTACTAGCAGCAATATCCTTGCCTGTGAAGCCCTTTTTGTGCAAAGCAATGATGACTGCATGTGTTCCCTTGCAGGTAACTATGGTTAACAGAGGAAGAGCAATGATTTCAAGCAGCACTGTCCTATTAAAGCATCCAGTCTGCTGTTCTAACTCAAACGGCGTAACGGGGTGTTACTGAGAGAATCATTGAAATGATGTCAGCAGATCCTTTTGTGGCATGGCTGAAATGCAGTGGAAATGGTTCTTTCGGGATTGTTCATTTTCATGGCAAAGAGAGACTCTGCGATTAATTGCAATTCATCTGATCACTCTTCATAACATTCTGGAGTATATGCAAATTGGCATCATAAAAATTGAGGTAGCAGACTGTGAAAATTAATTTTTGTGTCATTCTCAAAACTTCTGGCCACGGCTGCACAAACGTGCGTGAGTTCGTGTTCAAATTGTGGTGTGAATGCAGGCGAAATGAGTAAATACTGTAGTATGTTGCCAGATAACAGCTAGCTGTCCTGTACGGTTCAGGGCCACTAAAGTTCTGCCATTTTCCAGCCATACCTTTTTGTCCGTTGATTTCCTCCATGCAGGCATAGGGAGGTTCTTCCCACCGTCCCTTCGTGGTTCCCCTGAAGCATTAGGTAAGGAAAGATTTTATGTCTATTTGTTATAGTCTTACATCTGTTTGACTGGTTTGCCTTTTACTTTAAGATTCCTTCTCTTCAAATTTTTAGTCTTGGGAGTGTTTAAGTTCATACTTTCCATCATCTCATCCCTAGTACAGTCAGCACAGCTGCTCCCCGAGTTTCAGGGATTATTAATTATCCGACACAATCCATGGACTGAAATCTGGACCTCAGGTGGCCATTTGGTTGAATGTTGTGTGCCATGTGTCTCCCTTAACGGGCCTAAACCTGATTCTGCTGAACACTGTGTCCATCACACCTTTGTGGTAATAATGTCTTTAGCACTTCTCAATGACACCAGTTTTTACCCAGCATCTCCATTGTTTCCTGTTTCCTTTTGGCCTGTGATGAGTGTCTGATCAGCCGTGATGGAGTCAAATACCTTATAAGAGAAAAGAGTGTGACTCGTACATTTACACCTGTCATCGCCGGGCAAGGTGAACTTTCAGAAATGTTCTATCCTGCTGGGCAATGCAATGGGGAAGTGTCACTGCAGGAAAAGGGTTGTATGATGCAGTCAGATCTATCATTTCACTGTATTTCAGGCCACTGAGGCTGAATATATATATATATATTATTTGTTATCAAACTAACAAATAAACCAGAGACAAACTGCTGAAGAACACATTATATTACTCGTAGCTTAACCTGAGCATGTATCAAATATACTTGGAACTTATGTTTGTTTCAATAAATTAGGCATGCGCTATCGATTATTGGCATTCTCCTTTCTAGCACACATGCGTCTTGAAATATGAGCTTGAAGTGGGCTCGTGCCAAAGTAGGGCTAATATGTGATAAGTGATGGGCATCTCCATTTCTCCATGAGCAGCAATGTCTGCCTTGGGAATCGCTAACGACATAACCGCTGCCAGCCGCAATCTCGCCGCCGTTTGCTGCGAATGAGGCTCCCATCATTCCCTTTGCTACAAATTATCTGGACACACCAATAAAAATTCAATTTGATATTTTCTCCAAGTCTGTGCATAAAATATTAATAGTACATGCTTTTTGTCTTGTAATTTGCATGTGTGTTACTTAATCATGTTTCGGAATTTAGTCCATATATGACAAGAGTTGAAACCTTTATTAATATACCATATTTATTAATGTGAGCTCCTATTCATAATAATAATGGTAACAGTTCATTAATCCTTGTGGGGAAATTCACCTAGGCAATCATGCTCTTCCTGTTGGCGGGAAATATTAAGGGATAAAATAGTCGAAATTTGATTTTGGAAGCCTTTTTATAAAAAGGTTTTGATGTAGCTCGGCATGATGGTAATATGCTGATCCTTGTTTCGGAGATGTTTCAGTATATAAATGGTTAAAGGTAAGTCACTATTAACATATCTCTGACCATTAAAGTGCCAGCATAACTTTAATTTATTTTTTCCTTTTCCTCTTCCTTAGTCACATTTGAAGTATTAAATCGTCTGGATTTTCCTGGGCTTTCAAGCGTTTCTTTCAAAGGTTATATGTTCAATTATTAGAATGAAATTAAAAGCTAAATTGTTTCTTATTTTAATCTTATACCGTAACTTCACCTGGGAATACAAAGGCCTAATGAAAATTTATTAAACTTAATCGGTCTGATAAAATATATAGTTACGAGGCTGTTTTATGGGATTGATAATCTAATGGTTTTTAAAATAAATATGTAACATTGCTGATCTGGAATAACCATAAAGAAGTGATTTCTTGGGGGGCAAAAAAAGCTAAAAATGAATCGATGCAGTTTTCTCATACAGTAATTAGTACAACCTTTGGGCTAGCACTTACATATACTGTATATACTGTGACGCTGGGCTAGCACTTACATATACTGTATATACTGTGACGCTGGGCTAGCACTTATATATAGTGACGCTGGGCTAGCACTTACATATACTGTATATACTGTGACGCTGGGCTAGCACTTACATATACTGT
>JABFEB020000038.1:17843673-17854640 GCA_019775895.2 Stomatorhinus ivindoensis | reverse complement strand
GCCTTGACACCGCAGCCTTTGGAAGGGACCGGGATTAGCGTGGAGAGGCACGTGATCAGCAACCATCACACCCCCATTACTAGGGCCAGGCATGTTAAATGAACCACCATTAACTTTTGTGGGAGGCTGTGTTAAGTAGTTCCCTGTGTTGTAGAGTATTCCCTCTTTAAGCAGGGCACAAGTGATGCAGAACTCAACACCAGAGATAGTATAACAGACTATACCAGGTTACACACAGGAAAACATTGTGGCAGTAATATATTTAAAGCGGCACATCCTTAGAGGGCACTCTTGTAAACGGGAGGCAAGAACAGACCAAGCTGAGGCGCGACTTAAACGAAGAATGCTGAAGGTTGAGCTCTCTGCCCTAGGCTGACGTGCCAGATGTTTTGACTTCATGCCTGTGAAAATGCCTCTGAAACAATTTTCAAAGTTCACCTTGAGACCGGACACATCCCACACTGTCAAGCACATCCAGCAACAAAGCGAATGCTACAATTCTCTAGACACGAGCTCGTATGGCAGGCCAGAGGGAGGGAAAAGAAATGGAAAATGCATTCATGCAGCCAGACACGCCGCATATTAAGAGACAGCGGGAGACACAGCAAGGGGCGGGGCTAACCTGATGAGTTCTGTTTCCATGGTAACAGATCAGCAGTTCTCCCCCTCCCCACCCCAGGCCAACAAGTGCTTTAGCTAATAATACCCAGGTAACAGTGATTAAGCTGCTGGTTGTATTAATGTTTAAATATGGCCAGCTTTTGGAGGGGTAATGTATAGTTGATCCGTTTCGGGGGCTCTGCAGGTTACCATGCGGTGCCTGGGATCGTGCCGTGTCTGGTGTCACCACTGCGCCCCTGAACAAGACCCTTATCCCCCAAATGTTCCAGGAACTGTCTAACCCTTCTTAGTGATAGTGAGCTATGTAGAGCCAAATTTGTAACAAGGTGTGTGGTAGCACATGCTAAACCAGATTTGCGTGGTTACTTCCCAGGCCCTACAGGAAGGTGTCTTTGCCCCAGTCTCGTGTCCTATGCTACCTGGGACAGAATCCAGCCCCCGAGGATATATAGTAAGATGATATACACGCATGCAAGATGGAAAGCATATTTGCTCTTTACCGTATCTTGCTACAACCCTGTTCAAAAGGGAGTTTATCGCAACCGTATCAAAACACGCAGTCTAACCACCGGATGAAGCGCCGACGATTCCCCCTTGCCGGCGGGACGATTTGGCGATTGGCCCCTGGGCAGTGTGGCTCGCTGAGGATGGCGCAGACTAAGCGGTGCTGGGCACAGCGTGGCACCTTCGTCCTGTTGCTGGTAGAGCTGAAGCCCACTCGTGCACCGGCGTCGTCAGTCGTGTGGGGGTAAAAATATGAGATTAGTATCAGTAAAAATGTTTCAGAGAATGTTTAGGGCTACCCTCTGGGGGCTACCATCCTGTGGAGGGGCTCTTCCGGAACATTCTGAGAGTTATTAGCGCTTGTAATTCTTGTTTCCTTATCTGTCAGTCTGCCCATACTTCACACCAGTCAGACTTCAGCGTCCGGGGTGTTATTCTTAAAAATCATGTATTCTATTCATGTCGCTCACCTTCTGATAATTACAACCTCGAATCCATCTTTTGAAGTGAATTTCACCTTCACTCCCTCCCTCCTGAGTTAATGGACATTTCTTTTTTAACCCGTCCTTAGCCTCCTGGAGGCTCATTCTGTCACCATCCATTGCCGGCGATCAGGGGTGGAAAGTTCAGGTCTAGAAAGTACAAATCCAGACCAAGATTTTGGTTCAACCCACCAGTTGAGTGTAAAGAGTCACAATCACAGAATTCTCAACTGCTTGGTTGAAACAAAATCTTGGTCTGGATTTTTACTCTCTGGACCTGAACTTTCTACCTCTGCCTGCTGTGCTTCGTTCCTCAGAATGCAGCAGAGATGAGGCTTCCCAGGCTTCTTTAAGGCTTCTTCTTAAGGAACCTATGATACCTTTGCTGGTCAGAATTATCTGAAGGGCAGCAGATGCTGGGTCCTGGAGATGAAATGACCTAATGATGAAGAAGCATTATCGCAACGTTAAATGTACACGTTAAATCGAAAAAGCAACGTATGGAACATTATTGGGAAATTGTGTTCCATTAAACAAGGTTGTGTTTCCACTAAAACTGTGGATGTCGCAATAATCAGACATTAAATCTGGTGGAAAAATAAACCAGCTATTAAAATCAGATTGATTCATCGGTATGTGTGAAGAGGTACAGATCATACAAGAAATGAATGGACGGTATGACAAGATACACAGCATAATGTAAATGCACTGTGTGCATATATTTATCCAGTAAGTGTAGGGTTTCCTAATGAAGAATCAAGTGCAATTTATACTACAAAGACACTTTCACTGCACAATCTGTCAACTTTCGTGGAAAAAAATAGCCATGAGATTATTCGGCTTTGTTTTACAGCTACATTTAATAAATAGAGTTAATTTCACGGTCTGCTCTGATGTGCTCGGTGCTGTTTCATGCAAACCTTAACTGGCCACATTAGCCGCAGCCTTTTCATGTCACAAGCATATTTGGGGCATGAACATCAACGTCACATCGCTCGAACCCGGAACATCGCAGTCCACCTGCAGCGCTGTCATTACCGTCTATATTATGTGCTATTGTGGAGTGTACAGATTGGCTAGTTTCCTTTATTTATTTTTTTTATCCACGTCCCCCCCCCCCCCCCAAAATAAAAAAATCATTGTGTTGTCCATCTCCTCCCAGGCTCTGAGCTTTGTTTGGCTGCACATATTAATATTCCTGACCCCCCGCTCTTCTGCAGGGTGTGCTGGGCTCAATGCTGACATTAATGGGACTGGAGTTTAATAAAGACGAAGCAGAAATAAAGATAAATGGGGGGGGGTATTCTATGGAAGGAACACTAGCAGGTTTTTTGAATAATGCAATTAAATGAATTAAGAGCGAATGTCTTTCTTCCATTATTATTGAATGTATAAAAACGAGGAATGTTTGTATAAAAGAGTAATGAGGTCCTGGGAGGCTGCATGGTGAAAGGCCTGTTTGGATCTGGTGGTCCTGATATATACTCGTGGTGGCCTATTACGGGGACTGCGTGTATACTCGCGACGGCCTATTACGCTGACTGCGTGTATACTCGCGACGGCCTATTACGCTGACTGCGTGTATACTCGCGACGGCCTATTACGGGGACTGCGTGTATACTCGCGGCGGACTATTACGCTGACTGCGTGTATACTCATGGCAGGTGTATTGACAAGGCATGGCATGCTAATTCAGAATGCCACAGAGAGTAGCAAGACACCGTACCGGCGTGTATCAGAAAATTCCATTAGCAGATAAAATGAATTGCACGTGGTGGAAAATACTATCATGTTTATTGATGTTTTATCATCCCCTTCTGTCTCATAAACTGTGATGCGTCTGGTTATCAAACCGGCTTATTCTGCGTAAGAGAGGTCTTCGCCGTCCATCGTTTCCACAGTAGCTATGCTTGGAATGAAAAGGCATCGTGTTTGGAGTCTTACTTACTTTTCCCCTTCATCCTGACCTCTCTGGTCCATCTCCTCCTCATTGCCGCTAATGTCACCTCCTCTTCGTCTCTGTACGACAGCAGCATGTTCTGCGTATGATTTTCTTGCTGTCTTGCTTATCTGTGAGCGAGATCTGTTTCGTAAAGGCAGATATGATGCAGCTTTCACAGATATCTCTATTTCTTTGCAAGTAAATTCTTAGCGCTTCAGGATTGTTTCAGTGATTGGTGACCTCTCCCTCCCCTTCCTTCGCATGCAGTTCATCCATACGTCCATCGATCATTCCTTCCATCCGTCTTCCAGCTGCTGATCCAGCACAGGTCGCGGGGGTCAGAGTGGAGCCTTAAAGCAGGAAGCGTAGTCGCTGTGTAATTTATAGATTCTGTTTCTACTAACCGCATGCTTTTGGACTGTGAGTGGAGAGAGTACCAGGAGAAGAGCAATAAGGAGATGGTACCAACTCCACCAGGCAGAGTGTTGTAGTCCAAAGGTTCCACTTTGCACACAATAAATGCATAGTAAATGTAGAAGCATATAGTAATTAATTCATCTTCTCTACCCAGGAGCTACAGGCATGAGGCAGGGTACCCCGGTGCCAACCCATCACAGGGCACACACTGTTCCCGCACATGCACACTTACGAGCAGTTTGGTATCTCCAATTCACCTAAGAATGTTTCTGGACTGGGGGGGGGAAACCGGAGTACCCAGAGGAAGCCCTACGACATGGGGAGAACATGCAAACTCCACAAATATGGAGCCGGGGGCAGGGAATCGATCCCAGGTCTCCGCCATGCTGTCTCTACATATAGTAATGCTATAGTATAATAATATAATAATAGGTATTGGTTTGGTTTGGTTATATTGTGGCTGAAAGGTTATTTGTTCTTAGGAAATTTGGCCAGAACCTGGTGTCATACTGTCACTGCTGTTTTCCTACTCTTTTGCCGATGGTGAAAATTCACGTTTAACGCAGATTAAATCGGCCCTTCCTTAGACCTACTTGGGCCTGCAGCTCAGATGAGTTCAGTTCTCACCGTGGCAGTTGCAGGCTGAATCCGAAAGGGAAAATTGTACCTGTCCTGCTGTAGAAGAAGCGTTTTTAATCGACCGGGCATAGTGTCCAGATTACACCGGCCCGATAGCGGCGGAGCTATATATCGGTCTGAGATTACCTTATTAACTGTGAAGCAATTACTGCAACATCTGGTTCTATCAGAGCTGATTCCACACATAGGAGGGGAGAGCCAACTACCTTGGTTGGCTCGCCGTAGATTGGCTCTTCCAGCGATGTGAGAACAGCTTAAAGCATTCAGGTGGAAACGAGCACATGTACGTGTCCTGCTGGTCCAGAACTCCCACCACCAAAACATGAACATCTGTATTCTACATGTTTACATTTTTGATCATCGTTATTTTCTTGTCCTAAAACAGCAACAACTGTATCTATGATTGACAAGCATGTCTCCAGAGAGCCACTGTATTTCTGGCATCGGCAGTCTAAGATAGGATATGAAAACTTGCTTGACATTTTCCTCTCTCTCCTTGGTCCCCACGTTGCATCATCTGGACTTTTTCTCTCTGACCCAGCGCTGCTGAGGCAATAATCTCTGAAAACATAACAGATTCTTTCAGGAATTCGCTCCCTTTGTGAAGAAATTCTCTGTCTTTTCCCCTCCTGAAGGTGTGATACCATTCCGTTTGCAGAACTCTCTGCCTTGTTGCATTACCCCACCCCCCGCCCCCACCCCAATTTCTAACCCACATCTTTAAAGTAAGCTGTCATTCTTTCAAACACACTAGCAGATTTTAACCAGGTGAGCTGTCACTGTCGTGACGCGCCTAGCTGCTCGCGCGAATGGCACCCAGAACAATGGAAAGCAACAATTAGCATCAGATTTTTTGGTGCCGCACTATCCTACGACCTAAAAGGCAGATCAATCACTCTCTTGATCTGGAAGAGGCAGCCGACCGACTTTGCCAGCACCTGTCGGCCTACAGCGCTCAATGTTAGCTTTCAGCATAACGGCAGCATTGCTATTTTAAAATGGTCTCTAACGTTTGCAGGTTTGCTTTAGATGCCACATCCTTGTTCCTTTGTGCCTTTTGAACGATGCTGTTTATCGACATCCATGGGGAGGGTCAATCTTTTTTTCGCAAACAGTAAGTAAGGCCCTAGACTCCCAGAAAAGAGAAAATTCTCCGAGCATGCTAGATAAATAGCCGACCCTGCACTAGGACCCCAGCTTCGCTCTTAACTCTATATGTGTGTCTCTCAAAGGCAAGCATGCTGGGATATGTGAAAAGAATTCCAATGTAACTGCACTTGTACCGGTGGCAAATAAAGAGTCATTTCCTTTCCTTTCACTTCCTTTAATTTCTTAGTGGTAACACCATGTAAATACTGATGCTTACAAACCCCATAGCTCTGTTTGTGATAATATTGATGTTTTTCCATAGATGGAGCCCATAACCCTGGCTTTGGTAGAGTACATGTATGTTGGGTGGTGTCCTTGAATTTGCGCTGGGGGGGGATATGGTAGGGGGTTGTGTGGGAGTGTCAACAATATAAATTGTCAATGGGCGGTAGAGGTGGTGATGGCAACGGTGGCTGAGTTTTTATTTTCTTATTTTTTTAATTATGCTCCTGCGACCCGCTATCAAATCCCGTTAACCAGTCCTCAGACTCCCAGGGAATTGGGAGAGAGAAAAAACGTGGACCGTCTGGGAGTCCCCAAGGACTGGTTTGAGAAACACTGTCCTAAATACAGAATGTTGATTTAATAGTTACTGTAGTGACTTCTTTTGGCCAATAGGGGGCATCACACAAGTGCCTGGTTGACTGCTGCTAAATAGGGCCTCTGTATACAGGCTGCCATGTGGCTGAATGTCTCCGCTTGGAATTTAGCTGGAGCCTGAGAGATTTCTGACTGAAAATCACACGAAACTACATTTACTTTCTCATGTAATACTTTAACATCTTTTGACATGCGTTCCTTTTGCATAAGGCCTGGACTGTAATTTCTGTGCCGCGAACGGTGTAACCGATGCTTGTTGACGTGCTTTAAAAATGGCCCCTCTCTCCTGGCGTCCTCCTGATGTATTTCTATACTGGTCCGAATATTGTCATTTGTGCTGATGTCATGTGTCATTTGCCGCATGATAATAGCAGAAGTGCTCCAGCGTCTCCCTCCCACCCCTGAAATGTGACTCCGCTCCCTGCCCTGAGGCCAGACGAGTGCCAAGATTATTAAGCAAGCCTCTGTCCGGGCGGGAGGGAAATCCATATAGTTAGGGGATGCGGCCGGAATACGGGAGGAGAGCATTTGCTTATCCCAGCAGGCGCAGCTGTGAGCATCGCTATCTATTCCTATTGACCCTTCCCTAGGCGGATCGGTACCAAAACAGGGCCAAAGACCAATCAGGCTGCTGATCAAAAGTCATGTGACCAGTACAGTTTGTTGCATGTTAATAGGCGTAGCACATAACCTCAGGCAGTGGATGAGACTGCTGGGTCTTTATCCATCTCAAATATCTCGCTGGCCTTTTTTGCTTTTCCCATAAGGTACTTGCCAGACTATAAAGGACTATTAAATTACAAAAAGGTGACATTTTTCTTCTACCTGGATATTTCTACAACTATTTCCAGTGAAATATGTTGGCTCTGTGTTGTACTTTGATTAGCTACCCTGACACTGTACAGCACGCGCTTCTTCGCACTGCGCTCTGGTGGTACCTCACTTGGATTGCAGTTTATAATTTAATTACATCATGGGGACTTCCATTTTACAAAAGATTGCTGTTGGGGGGGTAATAAAAAATGACTCAAATTAAGCTCTATATCAACAGTAGCGTAGTAGTGTGTCCCTGGGGCGTAAACCTACAACAGCCCTGGGGAGCTGCAAGGGCATGGATACCCTGGCATTTTCCGGGGGGGGGGGGCAGTACTTCCCAGGGACTCTTGAATACACAAAAATATAAAGAAATTTGGGCAGATGGGAGATCCATATATTAGTTTGTCCCGTATCACAAAAATATATTTTTTTGTTTCACATTTTTGTACATCCTCACCCCCCTTGCTTGACAAATGTTATCGTGGGAACTGCCCCCCCCCCCGCCATTTTGGCAAATTTTGTCGTCGGGGACTCGAGGGGGAAAATGTTATCATTATTTCTTCAGATTGAAAGTGGCAACCCTAGGTGGGGCGGGGGAGGGGGGCAAGGTGACATTTTGTCATTGGTAGGGAGCTGTGAATTTCAGGTTACGTCCCTGAAACAGGCCCCGCCCCACATATCTGACTTCACCACCCAAACCACCCTCTTGCCCTATTTCACGCTCCGTGATGTAATACCCCGTCAGCCGTGGCTTTAGAAATACAGACGTAACCGGCTCCGGATACTTCTCCAGAGACCCACGCTAACATAGTGTAACTCCTCAGAGTGCTTCCTGCTCGCTGAGACACACCGCAGCCCCCTGAATGCTAACAAGAGTGTCCTCCGTCGTCTCCCATCGTGCACGGCGCCGTGAAGCGGATGGAAAATTGCTCACGGACCTTTGACAAGAAGGTTAAATCTCGGGAATTGACTCTACTGTCACACCCTTTAACTGGGTGCTTAGCCAAGAAGAATTATCGGCCCGTATTAAATAGGTTAAGTGTAAAATGGGAAGATATGCAAGTTGCATCAGACGAGTGCGACTATGGAGATAAATACAATGTTTAAAGAAATAATGGATAGAGGAGATCCAAGCTAATTCACTGTGGTGACAAAGGATTGTTGAAAGGTTGCATAAACTGAAAAGGTCAAAAGGTCTGACAACTCAACCCCTGTTAGCCAGTAGTTCAAATTGAGTCTGCAGAGACAAATGTCAAGACAGTGTGGATTAAATCTGCAATGTCTTCAACCACCATCCTCACCTTTGGCCTCATTAATACGGGCATTTAAAAGACCTAAACGGTACCTCACAGTCATTAACTATGTGAAGTGAAGGGTATGACTCTGCTCCACAGCTAATAAACTGTCGGGGAATGCTTGCTTTTAAAATAATTACTGTTTTCCTTGGGTGTGCTCCGAACTGTCCAAGGTATCGCTGCTAAAACATTCAAAGACCGTTCCCATTAAATATAAATGATCACACATCCTTAACAAGTTGAAAGTAAGAGCATCTGTTAACTCTTGTGAAATGTAAATGTGTTTCATTAGAAATGCACAGAACGGCAATTTCACCCCGGAAGGTTCCCTCAGTAAGAATTTATTTTGTTAAAAAGAAAGGAAAAAAACAGTTTGTTTTTCTGAATGTCCAGCTTACATTGACGAAGGCTAGTCATTCATCCATCTATCCATTTTGTATAACCGTACTGGCTCACAGGCTAACAGCCCCATTTGAAAGGTAATTTACTGAATATTACTAGATTAATAATACTACAAAAATAAAGATGTGGTCAAAAATATTGGTACCCTTGCACTTAAAAAAGTTGAAACTGACAAAAGTAACCGACACCTTTATTCCATAGACCGGACTCTTTGCTTTTGACTTGTGACTAAATAAAAGAAATGAAAAGAAAAGGAAAATATAGAAAAGATAAAACAAATAATTAAACTGTTAATAATAAGATATCATATGCAAACTCTTTAATTAATATCATGTCTTTGCTGGTCACTCAGCGCTGCGAACCTGTCTCCGGTATGATTTTCTTTTGCATGAAGCATCAGGATTTTGTCTGTACATACTCCAACAATAATCACCCATCATATTTACATTCCAACGTCCTTGGTATCTTCGCTCCATTTCACTAATATCTTGGTGAAATCTATCACCTTCCACCTCATTATATTCGCCCAAACTTTCAGGAACGTAATCAAGATGCGAGTCTAGGAAATGCACCGTGACACTCATTGTACATCCAAGACCTTGAGAACGACATTTCATATCCTGGACGTGAACCTCATAGTCAGATGACTTCTTATTTCCGAGAAATCCATCAATGGCTTTACGGAATTCTTCCCAGACTTGCCTCTCCACTGTCACCATTTTGGCTGCAAATACACTATCCTTCAGCGACCTTCTAATCTGTGGTCCGCCTTCCGGTACTGAGTTACAGTACCAAAAACCATAGTTCTGCATACAAAGGTGGGCGTCAGTGGACCTGCAGCAGCATACCTGTAACTTTATACAACTGCAAGCTGCCTGTAAACCCTGCTGACTAGTTTGTACAAAAAATTAGTCTTTCACAGGTTACTCGTGATTTTATATGACTGCTATCAGAATGACATTATTAGGTATACAATGCATTGTATATGAAAAAAAGTTAAGTCGAAATCACAGAAAAACCAGACGTGCTGGAGCAAAACTAAATATACTAAAAATGTTTATGAAGAGTGTTTGAAAAATGTCATTTTATATTAATCACCAAATTTGATGTCGGCTAGTGTAATCAGTCACCCAGCTTATTTGAATGCAGAAAAATGATACTTGGCTGCTCTATGTCATTGTGTGCATCACACTGAACATGAAAGGAGGAAAGTAACATCCAAGACTAGTTAAAATAAAGGCTACAAGATTATCTCCAAAGAATGTCATGCTCCCATTACCATGGCTGCTAATAATGTCAAGAAGTTTAAGGTCCGTAGGACAGAAGGCAGCCTGTCTGGGTGTGGGCCCAAGAAGAGATTTAACCACAGGGTAACCAGATGTTGAGTTTAGATGGTGGAGAAAGAACCAAGAAAAAACTGCCAAACACATCCAGGCTGACCTCTGAGATCAAGGTACAAAAGTTTCAATTTGCACCATCTGTCGCTGTCTGTGTGATATTCAGCTCCTCGATAGAAGTCCCAGGAAGATTCCACGTCTGAAAGACAGACACAAAAAGGCCAACTTCAGTTTGCTAAAATGCATGTTGACAAGCTATGGTTCTTCTGTCACAACAGTTCTATGTTTACAGAAGACAAAAACGACATGTTCAAAGACAAGAACACCCATCGTGAAACATGGAGGAGGCTGATTGAAGTTATGAGGCTGTTTCGCTGCCTCTGGCACCAGCTACCTTGAATCTGTGCAGAGCAGAATGAAATCAGAAGATTGTCATGGCATTCTGGGGCGAAATGTACTGGCCAGTGTTAGAAGACTCTGTCTCAGTCGCAGGTCTTGGGTCCCCCCACCCAAGAATGGCTGAAAAGGAAAAATGGGACGATTCTGAAGTGGCATGCCACGACTCGTAATCTGAATCCATATGAACATTTACGGAAAGAGCCGGAACTCCGAGTTGAGCGATGGAACCCATCAAACCTAAGAACTGGAGCTGTTTGCTGAAAAGGAGTGGGCTAAATTGCCAGTTGGCAAGTGCTGAAGGCTCATTCGGAGATGGATAGAGAAAGACTGATCAAGTTATTCCCTCAGCGGAGCGTGCTACTAA
>JABFEB020000038.1:17831631-17843573 GCA_019775895.2 Stomatorhinus ivindoensis | reverse complement strand
GCAAGTGCTGAAGGCTCATTCGGAGATGGATAGAGAAAGACTGATCAAGTTATTCCCTCAGCGGAGCGTGCTACTAAAAAAGTTTTATTTTTTTCCTGCAATTTTCATTTATTCTGTTTATAACAATAGTGTTAGTCATAAATCAAAAGCAAAGGGTCTGCTTTACGAAATAAATAATGGTGCCTTTTGTCAGTTTCAACTTATTTGGTGGTAAATTGTGATTCTTTTGTATAAAATGTAAAAGGTATCAATACGTTTGGCCACTTCTGTAGTATAGTAGGAAAAAATCTTTAAAATCTTAACAATGTACAATGTGTGAGTAACAGACGTCCGTGTGTTTTGTGAATACAAGGCTGCATTGGCCCACTTAAATTTAATTTAAAATAACAATAATAATTATTATTATTCTGAAAACTATTTTTCCAAGTGCCTGAATATACAGCTATGGAAAAAATTAGGAGACAGTTTATTTGTTTCACCGATTTTTCAATTTATGGATGTGCGTCTGTGAATAATATATACATTTTTGCAAACTGCAGCCTGGATTTTCTCTGTTTCTCATTAATGAAGGGATTCTTCATTGCTTTATGGGACCTCAGTCCTGCTTCTAGGATCCTGATATGAACTGTCCTAGCAGTGCACCTCACACCTGCACTTAATGTTTCCCGTTCCTTTTGAAGGTCACTTGATGTCATCCTCCGATTCATGAGAAACCGTCAGATAAGTTACCAGTCAGATCTACCGTTAGAAAGTCGCTTCCGCCCTCTACCTGGCTGGTTTCTGTTCATTCCCAGTGTCTCCTGCTTCACCTTCTCCTTGTGAACTGCTGTCTTAGAAACTTTGAACCTGGAAGCAGCCTGCCTCACAGTGTAGCCTTCTGCCAGCAGAACCACAATTAAATCAGGTTTTAAAAATCAAGATATTTCTAAAAGTATAGAGTGGTCTTTTAATTCCCCCCCCCAAAGCTGTATATAGACGTGAAATATTAGGGACAATTGTAGTTGCGAAAATTAACATGAAATTGGGAAAGAAGTGCATTCTTTATGTTCACTAATTAGTCTCTCTCTTCCAGGACCAGGTCGATTCTCCCTACGCCCACATTCCGCCGTCCGACCCCCTCTGATTACACAGCAAAACCCCAAGCCTGTCAAAGCGAGACTAAAAAAGATCAGTGCGCATCGTTGGAAGAGACATTGAGCAGGATAGGAACGACCTGCACTAATCCCACGATGAAGCCCGTGTCTTACGTGTCCAGCAGTGCGGCGGCAAGCGCATCCCGACCCAGGCACCTCGATCCGGGGCTCCGGTGGGGGCGGATGGACCTCATACACGTGGGGTGCCGGCAGGTGGTCCACGAAGAACCGAACGAAGCAGCGATTCTCTGTTTAACTGCGGCCCCTGTCAGCGTCCTTAGGTTATGGGAAAATTATGCTTGCGCGAAATGAAACTGGTAACACATAACAAACATTACAATTTAAGTGAGTGTATTCACAATTTGAAATTTGGTATTTAGTAATAAGTCGACAGCTAGGACGTCTAATTAACATGCTACGCCACGCTTAGAGGCGCTCACACACACACCACGATTAATAGCACAGCGTACGTTCAATGACCGACCTCTTTGTCCCTCACCTACTCTTTGCCATTCGTGCACTTTCAGGCTATTAGTTTACATCCCCAGACCCACTGCCAGTTTCCCCGTTTTAATGAAACATGTCGTACCTCACACCTTAAGCCGCTTTCCTTTACAAATCGCTTCGTCGATGAAGGACAGATAACTTTAAACT
Organism: Stomatorhinus ivindoensis; assembly: GCA_019775895.2. Taxonomy (NCBI): domain Eukaryota; kingdom Metazoa; phylum Chordata; class Actinopteri; order Osteoglossiformes; family Mormyridae; genus Stomatorhinus; species Stomatorhinus ivindoensis. The sequence continues at coordinate 17,841,786 of JABFEB020000038.1, read as the reverse complement.
AACTGGGTACGAAAGAGTGAAATCGCCCACGATCCGAAATTCAATTTCCCCCACCGTATGCAAAATCTTCTTTAGCATATTATTAATATTATTCGGCTTTTCGAGATTTTAATTCCCCCCCCAGGAAGCTTTTCATCCAACGACGATTTACGACTACATTCATGGAATTGTCGATAGCCTACAGTTGCGATGTTGCACAGGTAATTACTTCATCGGAATCCAATCATTAAAATCATTTCGTAGGTTATTTCACTTAACAGCCTGGGACTTGCAAGTCATTATAAACTATATATCCTATACAAATTAGTCATCAGGAAATTGAAGGCGACGCGTGCCTCCGCACAGATGCCTATACGCAGTTAACACACGGGTATGTATATATAGGTTATTATAGTGTTGAAGCGGGTTCGCCGTCTTCGAAATGATGCGTGCGGCGTTTTTATCACTTTAAAGCGCCGAGCGCATCCAGCTCGGCAGCGTCGCCAGCGAGCGCATCGGAAGCCGGAGCAGTTGCCTTTCGGGAATTCGCTTGTCTTTAAGCAGGAAATATTTAGATCCCTAATTCCGCTCGGTTTTTATCACTGTGCACCATCGAGCCACTTCGGAGACTTGGACCGGCCGGGGGTGGCTGGCGGCCAGGGCGGCGAGGGAGGCTGCGCTTCGGATGTGGACATTCATTCCGCTCCGGCCGCGATCCGGTCCCTGTTGCTGCGCTAAGCATTTTCAACTACAGCAGGGGCGAGTTGAAGCGGAGCCCTTGTGTGAGGAGAGATGAGCCACTAGATGTTTCCCCCCTGCTACAAATTTCCCCGAAGACGAGAAGCGAGTGGAACCGAGGGTCTGGAACTGGATCTCCCATTGGATTTAAGAAAAGCGGATTGTTTAAATATCATCAGCAACTGTTTGCTGCGGCCATTCAGCGGGTGCGCTTTGCTCTCTCTCTCTCTCTCTCTCTCCCCATCACCTTGCTACCCCGTTGCTAAATAAACAGCTATACTTGTTTTCTATGAAGTATTTGGATACACCGCCATCGCCCATTCATTTGTATCTTTTATTCAAAAAGTCAAAACTGCGCCGCTGAAAGCTCCGAAAAAGAGGAAGAAGACGGCGGACTACGCCGGGTGGTACGCGCTCAGAAATCTGCATGTAGTTTCCCGAGATACCAAGAAAGCTCATTTTAAAATACTTGCATATTAAGTGACATCTAGAGCTGGGGGAAATAAAAAACCAGCGAAGCCGGACGCGCAGACCGATGCGCAGGAGGCAGGTAAGAGGCTCGTCCCGATATGTACCCAGCTAACTTCCACTGATTTGTAGATGTTGCTGAGACACCATATGCATTCATTACCCTCAAACATAGAGTAATTCACTTTTCAGAATAATCGGATTTAGTTTATTATCTTGAGATTTCCCTTATTCGATTCCCTTTCCCTCCTTTCGAATAAGATGCCGGTAACTGCAGTAGTATTGATACAGCGAGACCCCCTTCTCTACCATGAAACTGCTTTTAATATAGCAAAATGAACGGCGGCACGGTTGGTTGTTCTGAAATGAGGTTTCAGAAGAAGTCGATCAGATCGCAGCCCCCTCTAGATCCATTGCAATTTCGCCGTGAAGAGCCCGTACGATGAAGCGTAATGAATGGGGGTGAACCGACGTTGTTTTTCATTCAGCCCCTTATTCCGTGTAGCCTTTAGACATATGACTTTATTAACCCGCAAGAAGTCATTCATCTCATTTTGTCACGGGCCTGTTTTACACAAGCCTTAGTTCGTGAAATAGCTGTAAAGCAGGATTATTTATCGGCTGTCAATTATCCAATTAAATACAGGGCCTGTTCAAGGGGTAAACGTAAGGTTAGGGCGCACGCCGCCTTAACGCGTGAAATCCGGCTAAATAAGTTGAAAGATTTGTCAGCACGTTTGACTTACCGTGGTATGCAGGCGAGTAGCTTACATTAATCTTTGATCGTGTTTGAATCACCTCACATAATGGCATATTGAGCCGCCAATTCATAATCCTAACCATGTGTCGCTTACGTGTGTCATGTTTTTTTTTTTAAAGCAAAGACAGATGTCAGAAATGACTAATTTTTTTGTCTCATATGATGGACTGATAATCGCACAAGCATCCTTCTATTGGCATCGTTTTCTGGTATGTCCTTAAGGTCCTTGTCCAGTGGTGGAAATGCGAAGATGCAGCTGATTTTAATGTAAGAGGAAACTTTATCTGCTCAGACTTGGGTTAGATGGCGCTGAAGGTTATTAATCAGGAACCGTACACTGTGTGGGAAGAGAACCCTTCACCAGCACCTTTACTGAAGTTCTGGTCGGCCTTCCTCCCCCTGGACACACGCAGGCACTCTGGCTGTGCTCAGTGTCTCTTCATTTACATGGAAATTCTTAGTTCCCAGCCCCTTTGCCCCCATTCCCCTGTTGAGGGACCTGGAGGCTTGTGCTGAATATTGGGTATTTTCAACATAAAGCAGAGGGGATGCCGTCGCTCACGCCTGATGCCTCAACGCTGGTGTTTTATCTGGGGAAACCGTTGGCCTGAACCATGGCAACCACACCTGTTACTCCGTCTCAGGGTGAGGTTACCCCTAACTGCTGTTTGAGGGCTACTCTGAGTTATCCAGGCGACTACAGTCCAGCATATTATGACCATAATAATTATCGGCTGTGCATTACTGCTCGACACTGTAATACATGCGCATATAATGAAGATCCACCATAATCTTGAAGGTCAGTGCATTTCAGAGCATGGATTCTGGAAACTGGCTAGTTGTGTGACTCGCATGCAGCGCTGTAAATATATTCGAAAGCAGTCAATGGCGGTAATGTCTGCAGGATACGTGGCACACTTTGGCATATCGAGAACCTCAGTACATTTAATATTTTTGTGGCTTTTTCGACTTTCATTTTCGGGGGAATGTCTGCCGTTGTACATGTCGGTTATTGTGAATCCATACACATTTCTGAAAATGGAGAGAGAAATTGAGATGTAGCCGTTAATGTAACATGGTACTTTTGAAGGACTGAGATTTAGCTATTAATGGTGCACGGTAGGTAGTGGTGCAGTGGATAGTACTGTCGCCTCACGCCTCTGTGACCTGGGTTCGCGTCTCTGCCATGGCTCCGCGTGTGTGGAGTTTGCAGGTCCTCCCTGAGTCGTCATGTGACACTCAAGTTCTCCTCCTCCCCCCTCACAGTCCAAAAACATGCCGAGGCTCGTTAGAGCCACCAGATTGCCCAGAGAAGTGTGAGTGTGCGCTGTGATTGGCTGGCGCTCTGTCCTGGGTGGTTCCCTGCCTTGTGCTGATAGGTTTTTGGGATAGACTCCAGACTCCCTGTGATCTTGAAGAACACAAGTGGTATGAGGGACTAAGATTTAGTCATTAATGGGGTGAATGACTGGGATTTGGCCGTTAATGCCGGAAGGCACTAGAACTCTAGTGTGTTCCGTAGAGTCTGTTCTAATGTAACTTGCAGTTGGTAAGTTTTGGTTTTTATCTCCTATAATGTTCTTGCTTAAACCCCCCCCCCCCAGTGATCAGTGGCATGAAACAGAACTTAAAAATCCCACTCATCCAATGGTATGTCTTCTTTTTACTGCAAAATGTGTACCCAGAGCACTCGCAGCTAGCGGTTATTCTGCAGTAATTTTATTTTGTTAATTAAAATCCAGTTTTATTCCGTGCCTGATCAATATTCCCATAATAACACGTGGCTCTTGTGTCTAACCCTGTGCCATATGCTGTTTCAATCGTGTTACTTATTGCTTTTCTCCCAGCATCAAATCGATGTCGATTCAGTGAAGGCAGCAAGAAGTTGCACGCGGCACTATTTGGGGGGGGGGGGAAGCGTTGCCATGGCATCCGTAAACACATATTATGTGCTGTTCAATTGGGGACTTTATATTGTAAAACAGTCACCTTTATCGTGGTTCTATAATCATTCTTTGTCACCAGCAGTTAATGCTGATTCTGTCTGGACTTTACTTTCTCTCCTGTATTCATTTTGTTTGCTTGTAATTGTTTTCATATTTACACACTGGATGATGAGCATAGTGTAAAGGACAGAGGATATTTCAAGATTCAAGAGAGGTTTATTGTCAATGCAACAATATACACAGTATACATTATATTGAAATGCCGTTTCACACAGACCCTTCCATGGTGCATTAGTAAAAGAAACAAGAAATCAAGAAATTACAAATAAATAATATCTAACTAAACTAAATTAAGTGGCTCTATGTTTAAGTAAACTATCTGTACACTAAACATGGCGGGTCAAGAAAACAATACAGTGCAATGGTACAAAGTGAACAGAAGTGAACATGTGCAGTTGGTTCAAAGTACAGTGTGCGGGTTCAGGTTATTGCAGGAGTATTGGATGAGACAAGACAGACATGTGCAAATTGTAGCTAGTATTTCATTGCCAAACCAGTTTTAATGTAGTTTTTCATTTAAAAGTAAGTGCAAAAATGACCGAGGCAGCCAATGAATAGACTCAAGGCTTCAGTCTAACTGGTTTCTTATGGATGACTGACCGGGAAAACATGTTTGCTGTTTGGAACGGCCCATGGACAGAAGAGCAGAGCATAGGTGCATAAACTCATTGACGGGCAGATCAATTGACGGATAGGATGAGGAGGTGGGAGTTCTGTGTTGAGAGGAAGGTTAAACTGTGCGCTACATTCATCATCTGGGATGTTGTATAAAGCGGATCGGCGATGTGGACAATCATTTGCTATATTTACTTTCAAGGACCCCTCCGAGTACATTTTGCACCGATAAAAATATCACCGCTGTGGCGAATAGACCTTAAAACCCACGTCAAAGCCATTTTTTTGAACTTGCCTTTGGAAATGGTCATTATGTCCGCTGTAAGTGTGATCACTCATGTTAATGGGATGAAACTGCCTTCATCCCCCACCAGACTAATTTTGCCCGCAGTCAGAAGGGCCTGGGTAGATTAATGTGAAATATTAGCTCCCCAGTTGCTGACGTGTACCTATCAAAATGGCCTTGGCTATCCCTTTTTTTTTTCTTAACTTTTTTTTGTTGTTGTTTTGATCCTTATTGATTTGATTGTTTTACTTGCATTTTTCAATGACCTCTGAAAATGATTAATCTTCCAAGCAGTTCCCGTTTACTAGAGCAACATGTTCAAAAGAGTTTTTTTTTTTTGTTGAAATCCTTCAACGTGTCGTACTGTAAAATTGCTGGTTTTAAGTCCTGGCAGCTAAAGTCCTCATAATACTATTGAAATCGGTAACAGGGATATCTCAGAAAATTACAACCTCAAGCATTTTTATTATGAGAAAACAGAGCCTCACCAGATTAAAGACCTAAACATGGGCTTGTTGTAATGCTGTCATAACGATTCTCACATCCCTTTAATAAGGAGACCAAGCTAAACAGTTGGAGTCTAATTTCCTGATGTCCTCTGGGATGAGTTCTGAATAAGAAAGACAATCCTTCCATCGAACCATCTTCCTGCCTTCTTTCTCGGTCAGGGCTGTGGGAAAGGGGAAAGAAATTAACATAACGGGCAACTTCTGATGGCAGAAGAATGACACTGAAAGCCTTGCAGGTTTTAAAAATTCAGCAACACTTTTTCGCACATCTTGGCTGCATTATCTGATGCAATCCAGTCCGCAGGGAACCACAGACAGTCCACGTTTTTGCAGTGTTCCAGCTTCCGGTAGGGAGTAAAAATTTGGGGCTCTATGGGTCCCTGAGGACCGGATTGGGAAATGATGCTCTTCAGAACAGGTGTTAATGAATTTAAAATATTGACTCTGTAAGGTGTTTCACTATAAAAGTGACCTTTAAAGACTGTGTATGTCGTTTTTAGTCCAATTAACCTAGAAAAGTTTAGAAAACATTTTGGGGCCTTTCAATATTTTAATAACATTCCCTCACATCTGCTAATACCATTGAAATACTTAAATACAAAGTAGTATTTTGTTAAATGCATTTTTGTCATTATTGGCTAATTCCACTTGTAAACATTGTTTATCTTTTAGTATTCTCAACATTCCTAAATCAAGATTTACGGGGCTGGTTAAGCACCGTTCATACAATATTTCAGGAACATAAAAATGTTTCCTAAGTAGGATTGTAACATTCTGGAAATATCTTCTGAGTTTTAGGTGGCTTCTCATTTTCCAGAAGAATAAGAGCAAGCATTTGAATTATCTATGATTTATGCAGCATTTTCCAAATGTTAAAAAAAACGGTTTCGAAAGAGCATCGTTAAATATAAATGTACGTGATAAAGTGAAAAAATGGAACAATGGGGAGAGACATTTACGAAACAGAAGGCTTTTACATGAATATTTTTCAATAATAAGCCAGCATTGTTCAAGAAATGTCGTGGATGACACGCTGAGGGGAAGTTACTCGGTTAAATAGACGGTGCGTCTTAATTACTAACGGTAAATGAGCTTTCGTTTTCTGCTTGTATAGCTCAATGTCATATCTGATGTCCTGATTCAAATCATGTAATTAATTATATAAACATACACGTAAGTGTTTGTGTGGTTACCTGCGTACCGTGAATTTAGTCTTTTTTTTTTTTTTTTTTTTACTTAATTACGATCTGGCAAAAGCCACGAGTGAGATCCTATCGGGTTGATAGGTACCTGCGGTTGTCCCAGGAGTCGTAGCAAGAAATACGATTTAGATCCAGTTTCCCCAAATCCATAAGTCCCCAAATAAATTTCCTGAAGAGTTCAGGCTACTTGCAAGATACGTTCACAATTGCCTACAGCAATGGAAGCGGTCACAGGTGACTCATGTGGCAGTTTTTTAAATGCACAATAGGCTCTAACTACATTTTAATGCTGGTATCAGGAGAAACGTAGCCGGAAGAAAGTGGTCATTGAATTACATTTACTCCTCATATATGTGACAAATTGGTCAGTTACTGGATACCTTTACCGTTTAATTATATAGCCCTTCTCATGCATTGAACATCACAGGATCAATGTGTGTAATCTATGTACAATATCTATACAGAAAAATCAGTTACAGAGGATGAATGGATCGATATACATGTAACTGTGTTCTGTACTGTGTTCACTATTTTCAGTGGGATTTCACGTTGTAATGAGGTGATTACAAGAAAAAAAAAATATAGACATTCTATCTTCTCTGTTTGACTTCCCAATGGCAGGTTTATGGCTGTGAGATATATCGCTCACGTTTGTAGATATTTTACTCCCTACTTCTCAGTGTAATATTGCACATACAGTTGCCCATAAGAGACCTTCTTCTGGACTTTATTTACTTCTGTTTTCCAAAAGTCTGTGTGACACTCAAGTTTTTTTTTTCCTGCCGTGTTAAAAGAAGCAGACCCCCGTTGCTCTTTGTCCGTGAAAAAGGGAGCCCGCGTCTTTGTTTACCTGGCCACAGTACAGTAATTGGCAACGACGCCGTTCTGAGGGCTTGAAATGTGCCGGTGAGGTTGCTGCTTGTATCATTATGTTTGTAGGCCACAGGCATTCTAGTGTAAGCTCCTGCTGAGCACAGAAGACATTACCAGTTTTCAACTAGCATGAATTGGTCAGGGCTACTCATGAGCAAATCTACCGGGAGGTTATTAGCAGTGCAGACCCAAACTCATCCTAGTAACTGCCTTTTAATAACCCATTTTATTCCCATTATTAAAGTAGACGGTACTGTTTTCAAGGGAAAACTACAAATGCATCTTTCCATATCATAATAATATTGATAATGATAATAATGATGATGATAATGATTATGATAATCATACACACACACACAAACACACCGATCAGCCATAACATTAAAACCACTGAAGAGAGTATCATTGATTATCTGTCAAGCATGCCAACACATGTTGAGCTTCACTTCTCGAGGCTGACGTGTTGGAAGTTGGTGAATGGGCAAGCAGAAGGACTGAGTGACTTTGACAAGGGCCAAATTGTGATTACTGAAAGACAGATCAGATCATCTCCAAAACGGCGGGGCTTGTGGAGTGTTTCCCGTATGCGATGGTCAGTAGCTACCAAAAGCGGTCGGAGGAAGGTCAAGCGGGGGGCAGGGTCCTGGGTGGCCAAGGCTCATTGATGCATGCGGGGGGTGAAGGCTAGTCTGTCTGGTCCGATCCTACAGGAGAGCTGCTTGCTAAACAGGTTAAGTCTGGAGCTGATAGTAAGGTGTCAGAACAGAGTGCATCAGAGCTTTCTGCGTAGCCGCAGACCGGTCAGCGTGTCCAGACCAGGTTCACACCTTCATGGCAGTGCTGTTCTCTGATGGCAGTGGACTCCTGCGGCAGGATAATGCATCCTGCCACACTGCAGGACATACAGGATAAAAACAAGGGCAGAAATCAAGGACAGCTGGGCCTCAGCTCTGCACGTGTTTGTGTCCTTCGAGGACCTCGCACGCCTCCCGTACTAATTCAAAACACCCGTGCCGGTACAATTCACGTCTGTACCTTCCACTGTCACTGGTAGCAGGAGAAACAAATTGGTTTCATGTGGAGAAAACGGCTCGGAGAGCGGGAATTAAGTCCGTGCCTGCTGCCGCTTCCTTGGACTGGATCCTGACGGTAATCACATTAGCTGGGTCAGAGATTGTTCTGGGCCCAGCCTTGCTGGCCCATTTTACAGTGAGGCCCAGTGGTCCAGCCTCCAGACAGGGCTGCTGGAAAGTTATTTACATATTTGGTGGTGATCTGATTACCCTTGTGATGCATATGGTGTTTTAATTTAGCAAATTTACAAACATTACACTTCCCATTCAGTGTGTCCCCAGCCTTGTGCCCTCTGCTGCTGGGAGAAGATCCAAGCCCACTGTGACTGGATCAGGGTTTGGAAGATGGATGGATGGACAGATGGACCGACAAACAAACATTGATATTGATCTCCCTTGTAAATACATCGCATTTAATTCCAGATTTTAAACAGGTGTTTTTGGATTGAATGTATGTTTTTTGGGGGACACGAGAGGCTGGCGAGTGGTTATGATCAGAAGGTCACTGGTTCAAGTCCCAGACTTGAGAGAGATTTCATTGCAAGACACTTAGCGTCATATGTCTTGAATTATTCCTCTTTATGGTTTTTGTGCCATCAAGTGACATAACACAGTTGTTTATAATGTTTTTTTTAAATTTACTAGTGTGGTTTTTTCCAGTCGTGTTTCACTGTGCTCGTATATGGTGATTCATTGTTTTTCGATCTCCAAATATACACTTCCTCAGATGAGAGGGATCAAAAATGTTGACGTTAGGAGACCCATTTTCTTGTGCATCAGTGGCTTCCAAGTCCCCTGGAAAACGCTGCAGTTGAATCCCAGTGGGCCGGTCTGGATTTTATAGCAGCCGGCTCTGGTTGTAGCCCATTGTGTGAGTCTTGAACCAGTAAATATCTCTGTGGTCCTGGGTTGGTCTCTCGGTGGGAAGGCCTGTTGTCGAGGCTACCGGAAGGATTTGCCGGCCGTTTGTAGCAGATGTGAGGAGAGCCGAAGCACCACACGCGGTACCCCAGCCCAGCTGTCTCCTGTCCCGGCTGACGCTGTGATCTACGCCCGAGACCAATTATGTAGTTTTCCCATGTTGATCTTAGCAGTATCTGCGATCTGTCTTCTGAGAGGCAGGGGTGCCTGAAATCCGGGTCGGTCGGAAGCTCTGACCCGGCTGCTCCGACATCATTTGCCAGATCCTACAGTATCCAGACCCCCCCCCCCAAAGCAGTGGGCACCCTGGGAAATCCTAATAGCCATGTGTTGCTCTGCTCAAGTCAGGCAAAGCTTTATTGTCATCGCAGCCATGTATGGTACACGGCGACACAAAATAACGTCCCTGTGTAACATTCCTGACAGGACAGACGTTACACGGCTAAAGACGGAGTTTGGGAATAATCTATGTAGGCAAAGGATGGTTCCTGCACGATTATCACTAATGTAAGGGGAGGGGAGACAGAGGAAAGATTACTAGCTTTATTTAGTACGTAACGTAAAGACTCCACATTAGACAACTACACAGTACATGACAGTGGGAAATTAGTGCATGGAGGTGCTGTCCATGCTTAAAGGGGCGGTGTAGCTGTCCATGCTTAAAGGGGCGGTGTAGCTGTCCATGCTTAAAGGGGCGGTGTAGCTGTCCATGCTTAAAGGGGCGG
>JABFEB020000038.1:17820893-17831404 GCA_019775895.2 Stomatorhinus ivindoensis | reverse complement strand
GCTGTCCATGCTTAAAGGGGCGGTGTAGCTGTCCATGCTTAAAGGGGCGGTGTAGCTGTCCATGCTTAAAGGGGTGGTGTAGCTGTCCATGCTTAAAGGGGTGGTGTAGCTGTCCATGCTTAAAGGGGCGGTGTAGCTGTCCATGCTTAAAGGGGTGGCGCAACAGCTATAAAACGTGCTGATGTAAATAGTATTTTGGCATCATGTTATCTAGCTTTGAAGGGCCCCCTAAATTATGTCAGACAATGTGTTGGGGAAGGAACTGGGCTCATTCCGAAGGAAGGTACTTAACTGACTAGTGTATTCAATAAACATCCGACACTTATGTAATTTTTGTGTCGTTTTCACCGAAACGCTTCTGAGTATGAAGCTGTCAGTTGCTCCGTGATGGAGGAAGCGGAGTCATCGCTTTCAGGATTCTACCACGAACTCCTTAATAGGCTATTATATGCACAGCAAAACACTGATGGTATGTAGGGCTAGAGGAACTCGCATGAGTAGCGGGCGACGCGGACGTGCCACGGAGGTGCCGTCTTCTTCAGCGAGTGTATTTAATAAGCGGGAGCAAGAGTGGAACCAGGGAATGCCATACTTTACATGTGTTACCTATTTAATAAGTGGGAGCGAGAGAGGAACCAGGGAATGCCATACTTTACATGTGTTACCTCTTTAATATCGCTGTAGCCCAGGGGTGGGCAATCTTATCCGCAAAGGGCCGGTGTGTGTGCAGGTTTTTGGGATAACCTGTAGGTCAGCTGATCCACTCTTCAGCCAATCAGTCCTCTAATTAGTGAGTTGCAGCGAAAACCCGCACACACACCGGCCCTTTGCGGATAAGATTGCCCACCTCTGCTGTAGCCTTATGCCCTGGTTATTCGTTTTCTGTCAGATGAACATGGCAAGTATAATAAAAATGTGTTTGAAGCGTAATGCTGTGCCTTAAACACCAGGGTGTATTTAAACTATTTCAGTGTGTTATCCCTGAGCCCACCTGACGTAGTTTTTCTTTTCTTTTCTTTCTTTCTTTCTTCTGGAATGGACCTGGGTGGGTGGGTGCCTTGGTGGAGGGGGGGGAATAGCTTGCACACTTGCCTGCGTCAGCCCTACTCGAGTCAATCGAGCGACGCGCACAGGCAGGATAATTGGGAAGGGAAATCTACCCGAGGGGAAGTGAGAGACCCGGGGCGTAGTGTGTGCGCTGGGTGCGTTATGGCAGCACAGTGGCAGGTGTGGGTCTTTTTTCTGGATGGAATATATCCCCCACAGGGTGGGGCTGAGGATACACCTGGCAGGTGCCTAACATGGTCTGACAGCAGGTTGAGGGCATGGACTTGCTTCACTGGAGCCCCAGAAGCAAACGACTACAGAGGAAATCTGTGGAGGCAGTCCGTGGAGGCAGTCCGTGGAGGCATTGGAGTCCCTGCTTCTCTCAGCCTCATTTCTTCAGCCCAGCTATGGGCAGCCGGACGTGGAGGTTAAACGACGCTTCTGATGGACCCAGTTGAGGTTTGATGACCCAAGAGGCCCAAGTGAAATGAAAATGAAATGATGCCTTTGCTGGTCATCTACACAAGTGCGTTGGAATGTTTCCTTCTGCATATCCCATCATGCCCTGCTTTAAGACGTACACACAGCTTGGGGCCTGAGCACAGGGCCATTTATCCAGCATCCCTGGGGGGGGGGGGGCAACAGAGATCTGGCAAGAATGAGATTTGACCTAGCGAACTTCTGATCACAGGCACTGAGGCTGAACCCATTGAGTTACACACTCCCCAAGCGCTTTGCTGTGTGTCTCTGGTGCTGGGGTGTGGCTGCATCCTCTTGTCCATCACCTAGCGACCACGCATGCAGCCAGTGGCATGTCACAGCGCCCGTGGGATGATTCGATGTTTTGCTGCTTGCTGGCTTGAGACCCACAGGCATCTACTCATCCTCTGCAACTGAGAGTTGGTCTGTAATCTAGAATGTATTAAGCCAACGTGCTGTTTATAAAATGAAGCAGAACAATCGGAGATGGTTTTTCCTTCAAATTAAATTTATTTTCATAAAGGAGACAATTAGTTCCCCACTATGTTTGTTGACACAACACGGTGTTTCAGGTTGAAAGGCATCTCCGGTGCATCTAAATCGTCATGGTTTGACAGAACATGCGTCTTGTTAATTTGCTGCCACCGGCATTCTCTGCCAAGGAGTGTCGTACAGAGAGGGGAGAGCTTTCCTATCCTGTGCCTTTTGTTTACAGGTGAGCGTGGGTGTGATTCTAAGTAAGAAAGTCCAAGTTTGATGGTTCAGATGACGCCCCAAGCCTTGGGCTCACTTTCTAATGGTCACACTGGTTACCAGTCACAATTCGCTTCCACTGGCTGGAGAACTGTCCGGAATGGCTTTTTATAAATGACATATTTATGTTCTTGCTCTGCTCTAGAGTATTTTTTTTTTTGTGTTTAGGGACTATTATTTGTTAGTGGCGGGGGCATGGGAAGTGGGGGTCCCAGGGCGACGCTGTCATCCCAGAAGCAGGCAGGATTCAGCGTGCCTGCATACCACCGTCTCCCCCAACCGCGGACCCACTTTCCTGGTAACGGTGGGACCAGAGAACAGGGAGAGCCTGGTCCCACTATAGCTGCCCCCCCCCACCATTAACCCTCTGGTCCTGCATCTCTTTGATTACCTGGCCACTGGTTCAGCTTCACAGGCTGCTAACTGAGTTCTTCAGCTTCCTTTACCCCCCCTGCTCCCCTTGTCCGTTGACCCATAGCCTGGTGGGGTGGGAAAAGGCATCAGAAGAAGGACCAACACAATGAGAGGTTGGAGTCACCCTGTAAATGACCTCCACCCCCCCCCGTCCAACAAACATCATCTCTGCTACCCCACGTGCGCCACTGTTGTCCTGGATCAGCTGGTGCCAATGTGACTAAGTAATGGGACAGCTAGCCTAAAAAGTCATCTTTGTGGTCCACAAAGAGGAACTCCTAAAGTGGATGCTTCTAGAAGAGTTAATTATACTGATCTTGGACTGTTCTTTCAGTTACGTAAAATCCATCAGTAAAAATGGGTGGAAAATGGAAGCTGCAGTGTAAATTGCCTTAAATGTATAAGAGTGGTAGCATTATGAAGCTGGTGCTGCTGTACTTGCAGAAAAAAACACAAGGTCACAAAACAAGGACAGCTGGGCCTCAACTCTACACACGTTGCTGTCCAATCCACTCGACCAATCAGGTGCGGCCACACCCCCGCGGCCGGGAATGCCCACCTCCTGCCAGACGTCCTACAGGAGCATGTGTAGATGGGGCTCTACCCAGACGAGCTCAGTGAGTGACATGCATTTCATTACAGTGAAAACTATTCCCATGGGTTGAACAAGGAGCTGACGCGTTGAGGTTAGACAGTCGGCAATTACAGCGCCTGGGAATCGCCTGTGATTCATCTGTGATTCGCCTGTGATTCGCCTGTGATTCATCTGTGATTCGCCTGTGATTCATCTGTGATTCGCCTGACAAAAGAGGCAAAAGATCAGTAACACCCACTGGTGTCCCCTTCCCCTCTTCTCCAGTTGATGAGCGATGATATATCCTCCATCCCCATGCTGATTTGACTGAACGCCCTTAATGTCCCCCTGCCCGACCTCCGCCCCACCAGCACCCCCCTACACTGCTTCCACCACCGGGAGGCTGCCATTCCTCAGTCTTTTGCCTTGACACACATGGCTCGCAGCCAAGTCTACGATTCAGTCTGAACCTGCCAGCTCATCAAATCCGCCAGGCCCATCACTGGTTCGGTTTACTGACCTACGACCTTCGCTTGGCGTGTGGGCCCAGTGGTGACAGATTGATGTTAAATTTTATCCCTGAAAGTCTGTACATATTTTATTTTAAAGAATGTGATAATGATGTGCTCCTCAAAAACAGCGACAGCCGATGTAAAATCCTTCACATTTTAATCTCCAGCCAGTCTGCCGGATTTCAGCATCAAATTACTGTATGTGGCCTGACATGTCTTCGGGTGTGAAATCAGATTTGAGGGATGCTGTCATAGACAAGCTTCCTTCCTCACTAATTCCGAGTTGCTGGTGTGCCCAGCGTGACTGATCTTCTGGTTGAAGACAAGGAGACACGGTTTTTGGGCCACGCTTTCACACCAGTGCTGTGCGGGAGGTGCAGTTGGCTACATTGCATCATAACTTTCCATCATTCAGTTTGCTACTCGGACCCCCCCCAGAGCATGGACAGAGGTCTGCTTGTAAGACGCTTCCGTGTCAAAGGTCTTCTTCATGTTTGTTTTGCGTCCCTCTTTCCATTCTGGTCACCAGATCTTCATAGAACCACCTGGTGAAAAGTTCACCATGAAGATAATTGGAAAATGGACAGCATAATAGCTCAGATGGAAGATCTGTTGACTCACCTCCATCCTCTTCTGTGTTTGAGGAGTTTGTAGGTATCCCCTGGTCTGTAGAGACATTGCCCATATTGTGTGAATGTGTGCTTATACATGCCTTACAATGGACTGGCATCCTACTCAGAGTTCCCTTTGCGTCTTGTGCTACGTGGAATAAGCTCTGGTTAAGCCTGACCGAAAAAAGAGAGATCAGAAGATGGATGAATCAATGGAAATACCCTGACCCTAATCACAAAGTGTGTCAGTCACAAGGTCAGTTTCTTCTCAAAAGACAAATTGCAATAAGCTCACACTGAAAATAAGAGTTTCTTTGCCTTGGACTGTAATTCTTCAAGAGAGAAGAGAGGGTAGGCTGGAAAACGGCCTAGGCCTACATCCAACGTTGTCACCAAGCAGACTTCCGTTTGATGACCTTTTCGGAAAGCATCGCAGCTCAGATCACGCCCTGCCGCGCTCACGCCCCGGATTCGCTGACTTGGCTAAATCCATTAGCAATCATTAATGTCAAACAGCGCTCTACTCCCTTGAAAGGAGTCACAGCAGTGATATGAGCTCAGCATATTTACATGAAGTATTAGATTAAGACGTACAAGAATGGTGTGTGTGTGTGTGTATATATATATAGTTGGAGATAACGTTAGTATATCACGGGCCACCAATTTTGGAGATGTTCTTGGCAGTGGAAGAGGAATGACTAGCAATGTGGCCAAAAAATATCTGCATGAAGTGTCTGGAAAATGGGGCATGGTCCAATGTAATTGCCCCACCCTACTGCCACTGTATTTATTGGTAACAACTGAATAAATGAAACACTGAAAGCCAAGTGGGTGGGATTATCAGGCACTGTCGATCAAACGGACTCCCAGTTGGGTTAAATTAGGCAGCAATTAATGTCATTGCCCTGTGTTATAGTGGTACTGTAATTGGGCAGCTGTCCTGTTTATCCAGCCTTTGGTTTGAGTTTCACACCCAAGAGCCAGTTCCTCAATCGGGCCCTTGGCGAGACGCAGGTCCACAGCTCCGGCTCCATCCCAGCTCCCTGCCAGACATTTATGTAAAAGATGTGGATTGTCTGTGGGTCCTCGAGGAAGTGGTGAAGAGACAGTGCCCTAAAAATGCTGGTGCGGGTCGCTTCTCGCCATGAAGATCCTGGTGGAGAGGAACAAAACCGACCATCTCAGAATCAGAGCTTCTGTAAGGTGGACTTGAGCTGCAACAGGAGTGATATACCAACAAAACAAAACCTGTATCATCCCCTAGTGGATCCGTCAAAGCTTTCGAAGAGCGGACTGTAGCTCATGCTAATGTTTACCGACGTGGCTCTTATTTCCCTTCAATAAAGAATTGGCAACGGTGAATTTGAAAAGATCAAAATGTTAGCTTTCTCATTGGAGCCAGATTATTGTGATTTAATGTGCTGTTCCCCAGCAGTTTCTGTTAGCTTATGGTTTTAAATCAGTGTAGGAATGACTGAAAGAAACATTCTCTGCACAGTGATTCGACAGTTATATAATCAAAAGAAATATTAATTGTATCAACAAGTAGATACTTAAAACTCATTGTTCTTGGACTGTAAAGCTTGGATGTATAAAGCTGTAGTCTGTGGCCAATAACGTAAATTAATGTGTGTTATTAAGTTAAATGATTTTATGGCATAATGTATGAAATGCATCTAGACTAATGCCGGAAATACAACGGAAACTGGGCAGCAGCCTGAAGCCGTGAGTCCTAACATGGGGATTTTTAATATTCTTACAAAGTCGTGACCTTGTGTTTACTGCTCGCGTGAAACTTTCTCTTCAAAGTCAGGGCTGTTCTGTGCTCCCATTGTGCTCTGATTTATATGTTAAAATCCAGAACTGGAACTCTGGGGCTGCAGGAATTCTGTTCACATCCTTTGAGACTGACTTAGTTTGAATTCTGGAGCAAAATAAAATCATTCTGTAGATGATATTAGCATACTAATAAGTTTATTTTCCCAAGAAATTATTTCCATTTTTACCTATATTTGAGTTCCACCTACAGTATATTTGCTTTCTTTTTTGGTTGCTAGTCGAATGAGTTACATTGTGATGCATCAACACGGTCCTACAAATGATGGACACTTCATTCTTGAGTGGATAATTATCGGCGTACCCGTTGGGGTAAACGAACAATGCTCATGTGGGGGGGCCTTCGTGCACGGCTGTGTGGACAGATGAAAACAATTAGCGAAATGGTGCATTTCCTAATAGTGCCTGTCTACCAAGCACGGGGCTTCTGCCAGTCGCTCTTTAATTTCTCGTTTTAACCAGTGATGTTACTGCGGCAGTCCGTCAGCTTTCAGCTCGGAGGAGAGAAAGGGACTGATCAGGGAGGCTGTCCCAGTGGTGTGGCGAAAGCCCACACACACACACACACACACACGCGCGCGCGCACGTTTGTCTTTGTTCATAATTAGCAGCTAACCCTTTCCTCTCCCCTTGTGCGATGTCTCGACTCGAGTCACAGAGAAAAATAATATTCCCCCAGCCAAGCCTCTCCTTTGTGCTGAGAAGGTTGTTTGATTGCTTCAAGCATAATGAATACAAGCTGCATTGTCTTCATCAATTTTGCAGCATGTCGGGGCTGACCCTGACATTTGTCCCGCCACTGAGGATCTGGGATCTTTCTTTCTCTCTACTTCCAGGCCTAAACCCCTTCCCATTCCCCCGCTGGGAGCACGGCTCTCTACTGCTCTCCGAAACTCCATTGAGGAATCTGGGTGAATCGGCAAAGCCTCAGTCCACCTCTTCACTCCTTAAAACCTTCGTAATATTTTCAAACTTTCATCTTTTTTTTTTTAAGGCTGGTGAGCAATAGTCACTGAGCTTCCACAAACTCACGCCATCCTTATGCCCTAGTTGACCGCTCTACCCTGCACACGAATAACACCATGGTGGAGCCCGATCAAGACCCGATCTTCATTATTATGATTCCATTGCACTGGTGTAGAAGATAGATAGGATGGATGGATGGATGGATGGATGGAGAGAGATGGATAGAGCCAATTTTGGGGAGTAGGTTGGAAAGACATGGCTTCTGGGGGCAGCATTTTTGCCTGTGGACATAGAAACATGTGAATCAGGGAAACTGCTACATTGTTATCACAAAGTTTCTCCTCGCCACAACAAAGGAGGATTATGATTGGCTATGGTTTTGAAATAACAAGGCCTTAATTACAGGCAGAGCCGTTTTTTTACTCCTCTGCTTGGCAACAGGGTTCGTTAATAGTTTGATTCAAATGGTATTATTTATAAATGATACTTGAGATCCAACTGCTGCTATCTTACATATCCAAACACCTATCTGAAGCATTTCTGTCATTCTTCTGACAGCCGTAATTTAATCTGTCTGACAGATCAATCACTCAGTCGTTTTCAGGACTGAGTACAGTAAGTTGCGCTGACAGTGGCTGTATCAGATGAGGCTCTGAGCAATTTCCATCGACGTTAATTGTTAGCTTACTGTATGACTGGTCCCTGCTTGAGTTTGCATGTGCCTGTGGGTTTTGGTACTCAAGGTTTCCCACTGAAGCCCTGCTATTCAGCTAAAGTTGGGATTATGAGGTTTCCTTGAGGAGTGTTTGTCCATTTGTATGCCACCGTCCTGTGAGGACCGGCCATCTTGCCTTTGTCACGCTGTGACCTGCACTCGGTGCTGCTGGAGGGCTGCATAACCTTCACTGGATAAAAATACAGAAATAATTTCCTATAAATATTAAGATATAGAATTGTAAGGTATTATTTATTTACTGGCGTTCACTTCATATTAGTTTTTAAATCCATCATATTAGTTTCCCCAGTTTTATTACTGGTTTGCAAGCATATATTTTTTATTGAGAGACGTGGATGTGTGAAAGGCGGGGAGCCCAGATAAATACCTCCAAAGAAACAGCTCCTGTTCCTCACATCATCTCATCAGAACTTTCTGTTTTGTTATACCCTAAGTTCAGGGAGTCACAACGCCATGACGACGCCATGGCAACAGGAGGCAGCCCCAGCTCAGTGCCCACACCTGCTGTGGGGCAATTAGGGTAGTAACTGTGCAATGACATTCAACCAGGACCCAGTACTCACATCTGCCCAGTACTCACGTCTGCCCTGCACTGGCCCCTGACTCTTCTGTGATTTCCTGGGTTGTCACTGCACATCATCAGGAGAAAAAGATTAAAACTCGACGCTCAACCTATGCAGATGTTCGATACCATTAGCTTGTAAATGGTGCATCCTTCCATCCATCCTGTCCATCTTCTATACCAATGCAATGGAATCAAAATGATGAGGGTCAGGTCCGAACTGTGACGGCCTACACCCTTGATTAAGGCTCCACCAGTGGCTCAACACAAACATTTCAGCACTAGCCCTGGAGTTCAGACCTGATGTGTCTTATTTTACTCACCACACAAACCTTCACTAGAAGATCAGTCTTAGCACTGGGCACTAGGGCCGTGGAGCCTAGCATGAAATTATATGAACTATATGTCTCATATAATAATTGCACCCCGTTTCATTCTTGTGTCATAGTGAGCGTGGATTTGGTTTGAGAACCACTACAGCTCTGTCTTGCCTGCGGCTGTGGGCAACTGAAAGTACAACAGCAAACAATCTGCTCATCTGAAACACGACGCTGACATAATTACCCCGCCAACGGGACCTTCTGGAACGTTCACTTCCATACCAATGATCCTCTGTGCTACACATGGAGAGGGATGACGTGCTAGGGGGTCATTCGGCCCCGCCCCAGCAGCATCACATGACAAAACCGTCCAATCGTGTTGAGCTCAGCCTAGACTAGCCTAAGGTTATGGACGTGACTGGAGCTCAGGTGACCTGTGTGGGATGCTGCCTGGTAACAGGTGGTAATTCATGATGGAAGTACAGCAACCCTCTTCCAACCCTCAGGGTGTGGCATACTGCTTTGGTAGGACAAAGAAGTTATTGGGGGGATGTAGGACTATCCAGATTGAGCATATGGTAGTGAATAAAAGCGAATGATTTTGATGTCATTAATCATTACCTAATTATCTCTCGCCTCCTATCTACTGATGTTAATTCAAATGCATGTGTGCTACAAATTAACTAATTTGTTCAGCAGATGCTTTCATCCAAAGTGACATAGACTGGGGGTTAGGTGTTGTCCTTGGAGCTAAAGACACTATGATATTATTATTATTATTACTTTATTCACAGTGAAGATGCACTATGCAGGCCACAGGATTTGAACCTGCACCCTTCTGGACAAGGGCATGGAGCCATAACCCACTGCAATAGACAGAATCCCTGTTTAGGAGCAAAATTTATGCACAAAAGAATTGTTTTTTGCCCATTTGTTGGGGGAGGTTATTCCACAGACTGTATGCCTTGCTGTCTGTTAGTGTGTGGGTGTGTATGGGATTAGAGGTCTAGAGATTCAGTGTTTGTCACATGAGTGTGGAAAAGGCCATTGGCAGCAGCAGCAAACCCCAGGGCATGTGAGCTATTGGCGCATTTCTCTTCCACATGCATCGATGCTCCGTGCTGGTCAAGGCTGTCCCCTTCGCTTTGGGTTGGACATAGGAGCCGCTTCGGCACAGAGAAACGTTCCTGGAAAGCAGTCGAAGGCGAAGAGTGGCGTCGCAAGGCTTCTCTGTCCACGGTGGCCCATTCATCGTCTCCTGATGGCCAAGAAGATCCTGTCTGGGGATGAAGCAGGAGATGTATGAGAACATGTGTGATTGTGTGAGCGGTGTGTGTGACTGAACGCTGAAGTCGAGGACCGTGTACAGATACTTCAGGGAAACCTGCGGAGATAATATGAGTCGGCCCCTCACTAGGGCGTCCGCGTCTCCTCTCTCCTGTCAGCCCCTGCCTGCCTGATTCCCCACTTTACCCTCCCCTATTATTCCCTCTCTGCTCTCCACCGCCCCCACCCCCCCTTACCTCTCGTTCTCGGAGCAGAGACGTTCAGGAAGCCGGCTGAATGCCAATCGCTAGCGCCCCTCGTGTTTAGAATTCATCCCTGGCCCTCCAGATAAGCTCATAAATGTAATTAGATGTCCTTTCAGCGCCGTGCCGTCGTTTATCGTAAGCCGTAAATCTCCCCGGTATGTTTACGTC
>JABFEB020000038.1:17804589-17815474 GCA_019775895.2 Stomatorhinus ivindoensis | reverse complement strand
ATTATGGGATTGTTGTTCTGTTTAGGCCTCAGGAAAGAAGATACTGGTGCATTATGGGATTGTTGTTCTGTTTAGGCCTCAGGAAAGAAGATACTGGTGCATTATGGGATTGTTGTTCTGTTTAGGCTTCAGGAAAGAAGACACTGGTGCATTATGGGATTGTTGTTCTGTTTAGGCCTCAGGAAAGAAGATACTGGTGCATTATGCGATTGTTGTTCTGTTTAGGCCTCAGGAAAGAAGATACTGGTGCATTATGGGATTATTGTTCTGGTTTAGGCCACAGGAAAGAAGACACTGGTGCATTATGGGATTGTTGTTCTGTCTTGGGCCTTAGGCCTGGGGATATTGCTTAATTGTTTTCTTCCACTGTAGTGATCACGTTGGTCATCAACTGAGCTCCATGGTATGAACTGATGAGGAGATAAAGGACTGGATGAGTATTTGTATTGATTTTAAAAAGAATTAGCCAGAGAGGACTAAGAAGCCTGTTTTTAAAATCAATTGTTTAAGGCAAATCTGTCTTCATTGACCTCTCTGCTCACCTACACTTCCTCCATCTGGGGAAATTATAAACACTTCCCATGCAAATAAATGCATTTAAAACAGTGACCAGTTAGTTCATTTGAATGGATTATGGCAACAATAAGTAAATAAATCCTCGGTTGCTGGATTTTGTTGGGTGTCAGTGCAGACACTTCAGCAGCTTCTGGTTGGCTGACTATTCTATTATACCATGAGACATCAAAGAACACGGAATTACAACTGTCACTGATCACAGCGATTTACTGTTTTGGGATTACCGTTATTGCTAGTGAGTCTCGACTGCATCACGTATAATCTCTGGATAGTCATATTGAACAATTCCCCTTGTATGACGGAGGGGCCCAGGTCAGTCTAGGGTAAGATGAAATGAAAATGGATTTAGCTGTTAGCTGGAATATATTATTCAGAAGTGGATCTGCCGGCAGTGGTCATTTCCCTGTACGGTCTGAAAAACTCAAAGAAAATTAATGAACAGTGGCAACATTTCATCCCTTTGAAATGGTGCTGAAGGGTGCGGGTGGGCCTTCCAGGGACGATGTGGGGTGTGTGCTGACATTATGTGAGCCTGTGTACCTGTAACCATACCTACGTGCGGAGTATGTCCAGACCGGGATTTTGTTTCAACCAACCACTTGAGCATAAAGAGTCACAGTCACAGAGCACTCAAAAGGTTGGTTGAAACAAAATCCCGGTCGGGACTGTCTGGACAGAGAGGGGTCAATCTTTATATAATATCATCAGCCAGTGATATGTTTTGAATCAGTGATTGACAGGGGAGGGAGCAGTCTCTGTGCACCAATCCACGGTCTCCATCACTTTCCACACCCCAGCTGAAAGCTGGTCCTCCTCCCCAGTCACTCACTGATTCAAGACATATCATTGGCTAATGATAGGTTGGCCCTCCCTCTGTGTAAATTATGCCACCTCTTTTGGCCCGCTCCTTAAACATTCCTAGAATCACCCCCGATGCCTGCGTAGACAGAGAGCAGGCATTTTCAGCTGAAGGTGGGGAGGGTTTTACCTCCACGCTTCTGTGCGCCTGCCACACCGCCTCCCTGTGGAGTCCCCCACGATGCACCCCGCCTACCGGTCATTACACAGGAAATGGGGCAGTGGCGGCGGACGGCACAGTTTTCCGGAGGTGGCTGGCGGTAAATTTACCCCCCAGCCTCTGTGGTGTCGGGAACACGCGACACCGGCCACAGCGTACTGTCTGTAGGCGGCGGCCATTTTTGAGAGAAGGCCGTGTGAGTGGGAGGCGTGGCCTGCTGCCCGTCGCCGTGCCGACCCGAGAACTGTCAGACCGCCTCCTTCATGTGCCTGTGATGCTGTCAACATTGCTCAGGACTCCGGGAAGAACCAATATTATTGTATTTAAAAAGCAAACAGACATTTTTAGAAGCTATTAAAGAAAACGGTACATTTGCCCAGGTACCAAAACCTTTCAAGAAAGTATTTTGAGATTCTAATTAAGATAGAGATTTGTAAGATCTTGCCTCAAAAAGTCTGGTGTGTCATCAGACACTGAACAGCGTTTAATACGGCTGGCTCTTCCACATAACAGAGGCGTAAAAGATAACTTTGTGGGAGGTGGGGTTGACTTCGCTACCTTTGTTTCAGATGACGGCAGACAGGCTCTCTGTGAAGCTCAGTTGTTTTGCGCTCCTCTGGCGAACGCTTGGTTCGCTCCTGAACATAATTTAAAGGGAGAATGTTGAATATTTACACCGTCCAGAATGAGTCACAGGTGAGTCACTGGGTGAAAATATCATTTTACCCTCCTGACTCAGTGTAATATTCAAAATAATGACATTGTTTGGAAAAAAACACGCAGGTCTTTTCGAGACTCTTAAAGCTCAGACTTTTTCATGAACGAAATTTTTTCCTCCCAAGATTTTAAATGCCTCTGACCTGGCCATGGACATTTGGGCCTCCTTAGGAACAGATTGCCCCAAAGATTAATTTATATACACTCCATTTTCATTTTATATAGATTAACAGCTCATCTAAATAGACATGCAGTATATATACTGTATATATATATGTCTCTTGTCAATCTTTTCTCAGTTGTTCAGTAAAATGGATGATGTTTCCATGAACTCTGTGAGGACGGCTATTGATTACCTTTAATTGGTTTATTTTGATGTCTATAATGGCTGTGCCATTGTACCAAACTCAGAATCACATTATTGTTCATTTTCCAAATTGATCTTTTTTTCCCCTTAAGCTGAAAAGGATTAGAACCTGAAAAGTGTGTGGCTTCCTGTGTCGCCGTGGTAATGAGATGGTGCCGTGAGAGCGGATTTTCCTCGTGTTTTTTTTTCCCCCCGATATGGCATGCTGCCATTTCCTAATGACTGCAAGTGGTGAGCATCGTATAGCGGCGTCGCTCTGTTTATCACATTAGCAAAAAGACCGTGGATGTATGGAGCTCTTCCACACTGGGAGATCACCCAATTGAGGAAAAACGCTTTAAGTCAAGCGCAGTGGGACTCGCGCTATGCGAGAGCAGGGGCCTGGGGACACAGGCTAGTGCATCAGACCCCAGCGGAAGCTCCTAGAACAGGGGTCACCAACATGGTGCCCGCGGGCACCAGGATGCCCCCAAGGACCACAAGATGCCCGCGGACCTGTTCTAAAAATAGCACAACTCAGCAGTGGGCAGCGTCTAAAATTTTATTTTATCCTGTTGCTATTCTTCTTTAATCGCATGTGCATTTATATATTATACATGAAATTTAGATATGTTTAGGAGGGAGTTTCAGACTGATAGCCCTTCCTATGGCTCAGTAGCCGTGAAGCAGCTCAGTTTCAAACTGTGAGATGGAGGAGAGCTCCCTGACTCCTGCACGCGTGGCCTGTGTTTTTCTCACCGGCCGCCATTCACACCCTTTCACCCAGATTTAGCACCTTTAGCTATTTAGCTAACGCCTTCATCCAAAACCAACATTTCATGTCTATGGCTGGATGTTTAACAGGAGTAGTTAAGTACCTCGCTGAAGTGTACTACAGCCAGGATCCTAACACAGCAATCTTCAGCTTATGAGTATATATCTTACACCACAGCGTTAGAGCACCATCCGATGCTACCCAATCAAAACACCACATCCCCTTTCGGCAACACAAGCTATTTTTAACTTTAACATTAAATTTACATTAAGTAAGCATCACTTGTACAGCACTACAGAGTGTGATTGTGTGAACATGCTCTTTGTAGCCTGTGTTGTTTTTTTCTGTCAAATAGGAAGGAACTGATTGAATAGTCCTGTTTACACTACTATTCATTATGTGGCTCCTATCTATCAAATAATATTGAAAATAGGCCTTTTTATCTTTGAGAGTGTCTCTTCCTGTGTCTGCCTTCAGTGTGGCAGAGGAAAATGACAGCCTTCCCACAATGCACCTCAGGAAGGTAAGGCAACCTCGGAAATCCCACTTCCAGGTGCCCCAGCCTGACGTAAGCTCTCTGAGATCTGCCCCCCGCGCGTGGGCGAGATCTGGCTCCCCCGGCTGCCCCGGTCAGCTCCTGCTGATCCGAGTGGCACGCAGACTAATGGGCAGCGGCACCGTCGAACACGGGGGCAGCCCGAGCGA
This sequence comes from Stomatorhinus ivindoensis, assembly GCA_019775895.2. NCBI lineage: Eukaryota > Metazoa > Chordata > Actinopteri > Osteoglossiformes > Mormyridae > Stomatorhinus > Stomatorhinus ivindoensis. The sequence continues at coordinate 17,811,337 of JABFEB020000038.1, read as the reverse complement.
GAGCTGCAGGTCCATTATGCAGACGAGGCACGTGGACGAATCTTCAGTCCATGTCATCAGCAATCTGTCATTCAGTGGCTCCGATTTCTGCTAAAAGTCAGTCTCCATAGTGCTTCCCCGCTGGATGCACCACTCTGCCAGCCTCTTGGCTCTCATTTAGCCTTGTGGAAACACTCTATAGTCTGTACTGCAGCACTAACCCATTGATCACCCTGTGGTCTATACTGGTGACACTGACACATTGAACACTCTGTAGTCTGTACTGCAGTACTGACATTGAATACACCGTGGTCTGTACTGCAATAACGACCCATTGAATACACTGTGGTCTGTACTGTCGTACTGATTTATTGAACACTCCGTTGTCTGTACTGCAGCACTGACATTGAATACACTGTGGTCTGTACTGCAATAATGCCCCATTGAATACACTATGGTCTGTACTGCAGTACTGACCCATTGAACACTCTGTGGTCTGTACCTCAGTACTGACCCATTAAACACTGTGGCATGTACTAAGTACTGACCCATTGAATAAAGTGTGGTCTATACTGCAGTACTGACAAACAGAAGCCTGCAGTCAGTTCTTTCACACTACTGATTATAAACGTCAGTGGAACCTTCTGGAATATAGCATGCGTGTTCACTGACTGTTTGCAGGATTAACCTGCAGCGTTGCTCTCGCTCTGAAATACCGATCTATTACGTTCTGCTCCATTCTGACCATCAGCCCTAAGTTCAGTAAATATCATCTACTTGACCGTGCGTCTTGGTTCCATAACCTGCACCTGCTGGTAACTTCACGCCGCAAGCTGGGGTATTTATGTACCGTTACATGGATGCATTGCAGCTCAAGGCTGAACAAACAAATAAAATGTGTAAACCAGCAGTGCAGGATGTGACCACATACTGTAACAGCGGCAGAGAAGAGCAGGGCCTCACCTCCTGACGCAAAAACCTGCTGCTGGCATTGACTGTCCCTGGGAGAAAAAAAAAAACAAAAAAGAAACTATAGGTGGGAGTAACCGAGCATTTAACACGTTTAATTCAGATTCCACATTTACTTGCTGGGTTTCTCTCTCACACACATTTTCTTTCCATCAAGGTGTCTGGAGGGCTTTGATGTCTGTCAGTAACCTCGGCGACGAGGCGCGGGGCGAAATCTCTTCGCTACAGTCGGTTCCGACAGCGAATGAAACAGGCAGCTAAGTGGCGAAAGGCAAGAGGGCCCACGCAACATCTGCAGGCTCTCTGTTTTTCCGCCCATCTGTCTGCAGAGTGTGCGGCTGGCCCAGGTGTTGGCCTTGCCGCGTTCGGCACCGTTCCGATTAGCTGCAGTCGGATTCTTTGAGCTGAGTAGCAGCCTGAGTGTTCGGGCCACGGTCTGACCTGAGCCGCTCTACGGATGCTGATTTGTATTCGCTGTTGTTTGAGGACTATGTATGTTTGGTCTCTGGGGGAAAAGGTTCAAGTCCTACACCCTCAACCAAGAGCATACCTAAGGGGGGGCAGTTGCTAAACGAGGCACTGCTGTTTACCTCTCCGATGCACGTTTAATTCTCTGTTGTTTTTTCAGGATGTTTACACGCATCCGGAGCCGGATCGCCGTCAGTTCGGCTCACATGCGGAGATCCGTGCAGTTAGGTGCGGGGGGGGCAGGTGAAATGAAAGAACGATTAAACACTATTTTAAAATCGCCTGTGCATATCTAAGCCATTAAAGCAACACAGACCCAGAATAGCGAGTAAAAAGATCCGAGGTGTTCTGACGCCGGAAAGAAACGGAGACGTTTCGCTATGATACTGGCAGATTAATTACAGCGCTATTGAAACATCGCTCGTTCCCGCTACAATTAAAGGCTGATGTTTCGATTTGTTACTTGGTGTTTTTTTTCTGGGAAAAAACCAACAACAATAACAGGTATAAAAGTTTCCGCTGTTACTGTGGCAGTAATAATGCAAATAACGTTGCGATGATGCATCTCCGACAAGACTTTCCCGATATGTGCTAAAAGTAAGTGAAAACGCGTTCAGGAGAAACGCTGGACGACATTTGTTGTGTTTCTTTTATCAGATGTTCGCCCCCTTGAATGGTTTCGCTCTCGCTCTTTTTAATCGATGAGGATGCATTGATCCGAAGCGGCGTCGCTTTCATGCGCAGCTCCGACCGATGGGGCGCGAAGCGGCTGCGTCTCTGCGCCCTGATCGCCGCCAAACTAAACTCTCGGCTAAAGGTCAGTTGTAGAAGCTGATGGCAGCAGCGTAGGGGAATGTTTCCTTTTTTCTGCGAAGTCGTTCCCCGTCGTGATTTACCTTAACAACTGTTTTTATTCTTACGTGAAATCTCTTCTTTAGGGGGATTGTTGATTTAAACTGATCCAAGAATATGCTTGATTTTTTAAATAATCAAGTTAATTTCGGGTACTTTTTAGTAGCCTCTAATTATATTATTTACATAAAGGGTCTGATTATTTTGACGCGGAAGGTATGATAACACTCATATGTCATAGATTATGTGCTAATTAATTAATTTGAATAAAATGGTATTCCACATTCCTCATTATGGTACAGTTCTTGTTCCAGTCATCAGTATAGCCATATACTGTAATATGTTCCTGATCCAGGTTCAGCGATGCTAGAATTAGTGTTGTCCTGTGGTGATGTATTGATCGAGTTAGCGATTGTGCTGTAATTCCTATTTTATGCTGGAATGATGGATATTGCGTTAGTCATGTCTGTGGAGTGTGAATAAAGGAAAAAGGCAGCATTGTGTTATGAGAGTGGTGTTTCCGCGGGATCCTTTCTAATATAACAGATGGGGCACAGGCCCCAGGTGACAGCAGATTGGTCCCCCTACCCTGTCACACGCAATCAAAGCATATTAATGTATAGTGATAAGGTTGGCCTTTCTGTATGAAATATGCACCCTCTTACCTTAAAAAAATATCATAGAATCATCCCTGTCTTGATCATCCTGTCTGTGGTTTGCTGACCCACACTGCGTTAAATATTCTTTTTCAGTATATAAGTCTAAATTCCCATCTAAAAGACCAGGTAGTGTTTTTCCTAAATTGCTCTGAAGCACTGTGGAATGCTGAGGCGGTTCGGCGGGTGCAGCGGCATGCCACACAAGGCTTACGACAGATTTCTACTCTGACCTCAACATTATGTTTGCCCCGGTGCTGTACGGGTCAGCAGTTTCGGCTGCGCTTACGATGGGAAGGTTGCTGGTTCAGATCCCAAGGTCGCGACTTTGAGCAAGGCCCTTAACCTACGGCGCCATTGCTTCAAGGGCTACCACACCCCGCTTTTTTCAAAAATGTCACAGTTGTGCCACTTAGAATAAAACTCCGGAGCTCTTAAGTTGGTGGGCAAAGTTATCCGTTTTATTCAAGCAATCCAGCAAAGCGCTCCAGTCGCACTCTGGCACCAGGTACCAAGTACCCCCAGCACTGAGAGCAACCAGTTGATAAAACATAATTCTAAGTTCCAAATAAGGACTTCTAAGTCCTGATTGGTCACAAAACACTAACAAACCAAGCGCAGACGTATAACAAACGCAATGCTCCCGCTCTATTGGTTCACCTTGGCAACAAGGTAACATCCACCCATTTTGCCCACATCATGTTTCGACTGCTAGGCTCCAACTTGAGATATGAATATAGATATTGATGATATTGACATTGAATCGCTGTAAATATTTGCTTGACCTTTGATTAATGATTGACATATTATCGTTGATTCACTTTTAAATACATGGTTAACAACTACCTATATATTTGTACTACCATATAACATACTGCGCATGGCATACTGCGACTACTTTATAACTATAACACCAGTTGGGGCAGCTTCGAGGCGCTTCCTGCTGGCAGTTGCCCCCCCGCCCCCCCCCCCACCCTTACTCCACTGTTCGTCTCTCCAAGATCTGATATATCTTTAGCATCTGCATAACTTACCACAGGCAGCTTTCATAAGGTGAGGACACACAGTATTCAAAGCAGTCTATTCTTTCTGAAGGTCTATGACATAACAGACCCAATTTGCCTCCCTAACCTGGCCTACTGATGTCAGATTTTCTTTCCACACTTAATAAATAGTAAAGACTGTATGTAAATAATAATGCAGTGACTGTACTGGGGATCCAGACTGTCGGTAATACTCTCAGACCTGTGTAATAGAAGTCGCACCCCCAACAGAGTCAGTGCAATACTGTGCACCTAGACTCAGAAACACTGCTAACCTGCAAGTACCTGAAATGAATTAACGGTAAAAAAAAGCAGTTTATTACACTGTCTGCCTAGAGGAAGCGCGCAATCAGATTAAAATTGCTTTATCGTATTACAGCCCCGTTCGCTTTCTGAGCTAGCAGTAGCGCTATACGCTAGACAGCTACAGCGTGCCACCTGTCATCGGGCCGGATAGTGTAATTTATGTGTATGTGCTTTTGGATTTGCCTTGTTTTCTTTGTGTAGCGCTTTCCCTGTAATTTGTTTTGCTTCTTGCTGTTAAACTCCGCTTGAACTCCCTGGCCTTTCCATCTGTTGCTGAGGGCAGAGTCACTCAGGAGGAACGAGATGTGAAATGGCGGGAAGGATGACTCCGGGCAGGCCAGCCTTCAGCCCTCTTTTGACTCCACTTGTCTCAAACCCTTCAGATGGTACCCTTTCTTTCAAAAGTAAAATTAGGGTGCTTTAGGTCCTCCCCTCCACCGTGGGGCAACAGTGGTATCTTGAGTGATAAGGGCGGTCGGCAGTGTCATTTTGCCACGTAGCTTTGGGACTGTTGAGCAGCAGGACCCCCCCACCCGCCTTAATGGCTTTGTCCTCCACAGTCCATTGACTGCCACGCTTTGTAAATGAAACCGATCACGTCTCTGGACTGGAGCAACAGATTAAGGACACTTGGTGGGCACCAGAGACAGAAGAGGTGTTTGGAAATTGAGATCTGCCCGTAATTACCTCGCCCAGCTGCCGCCACCTGTGCCGCCATGGTACCCGCAGCGCATGTGTCCATCTGCCGCCGATGTCGGGATTCTGAAAGTTGACGAAAGGCGTAATTTGCTTTTATAGTTCGGGGTGGCAAGAGGGCAGTGAGTCAGTCAGGCAGAGCGTCCGTAAGAAGGTCAGACTCAATTCTGTGGTATTATGCCGTTTAGTTTGTTAGTGAATGTAAACTCAGTGGGAAACGATGCCTTATTAAATGCGATATTCGCTTACAGAGCTGGGGGGTCAGGGTTAGGCATGTGCAAGGAAATCTGCTTTATTTGTGCATTTCTCATTTGGCGGATGGAATTTTTCTGAACATTTGGAATTCCGTTAATCGCTTAGTGTGAGTTCATAGATGGGAGCGTGTGATGGGACAGCTCTTGGTAATGTGCATTAATTACAGCAGTTGGTAGCTCACCGAATGCTGTTCCCCGAATACTCCCCACATACAGTTCATCTTTTGCGGTGCACATTTCTGTGTTTCTTATCGAGGGGGTGATGATATGTGACTCAGTGGGTTTGGCCTCCATGCCTGCCAATCAGAAGGCTGCCGGTTCAAATCCTACCATTGGCAGAACAACCACATATCCAGTGGATGCTTGACCATGACTCATAACCCCCCTCCCTCCCCAAAAAATGCCCCAGGGGCACTAAATAAATAGCCTGACCCTGTACTCAGACAATAAGCTTCATTCTCAACTGTATATATGTGCATATGTACCTCAAAGGAGCAGATAATGAAATAGGCAAAAATAGCATTCTTATTTGCTTGTGCAAATGGCAGATTTCTTGTTTTTTAATGTCTTAAATGGTACGTCTGAGACTCCTGCAGCCTTCAGTGGGCGACCTTTAAATCACAGTCCCCGGCTCCTCTGCCACCAATGCAGGCCTGAGCGATGAACCTAGTTTGTCAACAAAAGGACCATTTGTCGCTCTTAAGGTAGACTGGAGGTCACACATGTTGAACTGTGACCTGTAGGTTGCTATTCAAGTCAATGCAGCAGAATTTTCAACTCTGTAAATGGACAAAATGACCAAATTAAACCAACCACCTAATAACTACAATGACGATGCTTGTAATTATGATATACGTGAAATAGCACATTTGTTACTGTTTCACACTTATGAATGAGAGGTTGAGGTAATCTCAGGTTCTCGAGTGAACTTCCAGTTCAATTATATAGACGGATAAGGTATAAAATTGCAGGCTATGTTTTCCTGCACAAAAAACAGCAGACATACCTTGTAATTTGAAGTCACGTCGGTAACGGAGGGGCAAGCGTCCCTCACAGCACCGGCTCATTGCTCCAGGTCCCCAGCCTGCATACTGAAGGTGAGCTACAGACTATATGGGCCGTACTCTGGGCTTGCGTCATGAAGACGTTTGCGGTTCTTTGTTTAGCTACATTTTCTGTTTTTTTTTGTTTGTTTATTTTTGGTAAACACCGTTCAGAGAAAAGATTTTTTATTCTCCCGCTGCACAGAATAAATCCGCTTGATATTTCAGTTCCCTTATTTCAACACAAGTAGCAATGAGCGATCTGATGGGTTTTTCCCCACATCCCAGACTAATGGATTTCAGGAACAGACCCGCTTCTGCTTCTGTTCTCTGCTGTGCGATCAGATCAAGGCCCCATTTCTCTCGGCCAGGACTAGACTGGGATAAAAAAAATTAAAATTGGTCCTGGACTTTGGGGTCTTTGGGGATGTGTGTGTGTGTGTGGGGGGGGGGGGGGTATTCCAGGTGGCCAATAAAGTCAT
>JABFEB020000038.1:17792742-17804489 GCA_019775895.2 Stomatorhinus ivindoensis | reverse complement strand
GCGGGGGGGGGGGCGCGTATTCCAGGTGGCCAATTCAGGCCTGCTCTTGCCATCTTTTCCAGCAGAAAGCGCAGCGCCCCCATCAGGATGCCAGTGGAACGGTCACGTTGCCTAAAAATTTCCATCAGCAGAGGCAACCTGCATTAAACTAACATTTTACTTTGTTCGGGGTTGGGGGGGGGGTGCGGTTTGCGAGAAAGGTGACTACTTTATGAGATTACAACAATACCCTCCGGGGGCTGAGTTTGTTTAGCACTGAATGAAATGAAGTGAGGAGTCAGTTTTCATAGGCAGTGGTATAATCTGTTATATGAATGTGAACGTTCATATCTTGCCTGATTGAATCAGACTTATTGAATGTATAGTGCTTTATTTGCATTTCTTACTCAAGTTTCACATTTTCATACTTATAACTGCATGTAATTAAGGATGATATTCACAACTGGTACAAAAAGGGGAAATTGGATTGATTTTACTGTGAATATTTATGAATATCCCTGTTGTCCTGTCTAAGATATATGGTAGCAAGAGAGATAGATAGTAACCACGTTATATCATTACAGGAAGATTCTGTTTCATATTCAAGCGAAGTTTAGGATTTTAGGCTGACGGGTGATCCCTTGATGTAGTGAGTATAATTTGTGAGTATGGACCCAGACAGAAGACAGGAAAGCTGTCTGTGAGGTTGCCAGGATAATAATCACATGATGCTGTATTTACCATTTGCTGAAGTACTTGTACAGGCACATTGTAATTCTTTTTCTTTACTTTGAGACGTGCACACATATAAGTTTGGGGTTCGGGTGCAGGGCGAGCCATTCAGATTGTGTCCCTGCAGCATGGGGGGTCAAGGGCCTTTTTCCAGAGGGAGACAGAGATATGACTATGTTGGTGAAGATGGGATTCGAACCGGCAGCCTTGATCATAGGCATGACCCACTGTGTCTCACACGACCTCTCAATAATAATAATAATAATAATAATAAATAATGGGGTGTAGGAAACTAGAGAAGGCAGGACTAACCAATTAGATGTCACGGTCCCACCTCCTCTAGTTGCTTGGACCCACCTCCTCTACAATCTGATTGGTTATCTCTCTGAACCTATCAATTTTCCTTCTGCCCTCTGAACGTTTTTGTGCAAGCAAAACTCCTGCAAGCTAAATTTGACCTTATCTTCACTGCTCTGAAATTGGTATAGCAAAAAACGCATTAATAGTGAATAAACAGAAACTCTGGGGGCTCAGGATGGGGGCTTCCCTACTTTGACAAGAGGACTTTAGTGAAACCATTTTGCTTTCCGTCAGCATCAGCAATGTCAGCTATTGGTCCAGACTCTCCCAATGCAGAGATTTCACTAAATATGTTTGGAATCGCTTTTGTTTCCTTCAAATTGCAAACTTTTCTGCGAAGTCTGTTCCTTTGTAACAAAACAAAGAAGGCTTAAAATACATCTTGACAGTTGATGTTTCTTAATATGATGTTTTTTGAAAAGAAAGTCTGCCTTTGAGCATTTCTGGTTTAAATGCTGTTGTATTGTGTCAAAGTGTGTTCGAACGGATCCAGTGATTTTTCATTTGATCAATTAAATGTGAAGGCGGCTCGCTTGAGGACATCGGTCCCGTTCGAGCGACAGCGCATTCCGGCAAGGAGTCCGCCACGTCTCAGCTCCAGTCAATTTTCATGTTCACGGTACGGTAGCCAGATGTTAATAATCAGGGAGGATTACTGGCCTATTGTAATTAATGTCAATAAATGGTTTGGCCCTTAGCAGAAACAAAGTGTTCAAATACATTTAATTAGACAGGCTGCAGGGCATAAGCATAGCTCAGCATTCTGGTAATATTTTTTAGAAAAGCGGTTTGGAACTGACTGAAAATTTATCTGGAATTTATAAGTAGGATTAGAGCTGCCGTAAAGCGTCTGATGCCTGACTGTATTGATTATTTTAAACGTGTGGCTTATAAACCAAGCGACAGTGTGCTCTGGATGGTATACGGGAAGTTCATCAATTACTATGGTTAAGGTACCGCTTTGTCCTCAGGTTGGATGCAGTGACCTTTTGCTGCTGAATATATGGTATGTTCATGTGATACATAAATCAGTCATATAGACTGTCAGAACATTGCATCAATTACCTGCCCACAAAGCTGAAAAAAAAACAAACTAAAAAATAAATATCGCCTCCCAGTTTTCAGCCCCCAACCTCCAAGCTTTTGCACCATTTAATCGACCTGTTCTTCATTCATTAGGCGTCATAATGAAAGAGCAATGATGATGCGTTTTGCGCCCCCTCGACAGATATGGCTGTGTTACTTCCAGGGAATTCATCCGAGGCCTTTTTCGCTAACCATGGGCAATTTGCCTGTCACGCCGCTGCCGAAGCACATCCATTACCTGTGGCCAGCTGCCCCCCCCCCCCCCCCCCCTTTGCCAGACGCCTAATACAGCCTCTTATGGTTGCGGGGGGGGGGGGGACTGGATTCTTTGTTTTCACACAATGAAGCGGCTTTGATGTTTTGACAAAGGTGAATTAAACAAGGTCACGACTTCGTAGCTAGAGGGAGGGGGGGTTCACTGTACTGTTTGTCGATGGGCCATGATAGCCTTTATAGAAAGAGATGTCGAAAGAAGATGCGAAAAGCATGTTCTGTTCCACGCTTGGAAGAGGGAGAGAAAATGGAGGGTCAAGAAATGCCCCCCCCCCTTCCCAAACCCCATCCTCCTACAGCATTTTGTAAGGCAGAAGGCACCTTTTGGCCAGTTTCCCGTCATGCACCACGCTTCACATTTGGTGATGGTTCAGCACCCTAATGACCATTTTGTTCCCATCTGTTGTACCCGTTCCCTGCTTACATGGTAGCTATTTGTGTGTGGGGCAAGGTCTTCTGAAGCCTCCTGATGTTGGCCAGGCATGGCCTCCTCATGAGTGTGACAGGGGCCCCTACGACACTCCGTCTGGGTCGAGGCCCCAATTTGATTCGCTGTCAAGGGGCCTGCAGTGTCTAGCGGCACCTGCTGGATCTCAGACTCACAGTCTTGGTGTCTTCTGAGAACTTCTTCATCTGCTTCTCCCTACATCTTGGCGGCTCCTACTGTATAATAACGTTTATGGGGAGGAAATTATATTAAAAAATGGGGTAACTACCCTATCAATTATGTCAGTCGTCATGCCTGCTGTCTCTCGCTGCACCAAGGCTCGGCGTGGTGGTGTTTTCTAAGTCTGGGCGGTCAGCCAAAACCTCCGTCGCTGATTGGTCAGGCTTGAGTCATCCTGGCCGTGTCGGCGAGGGTTGGGGGGGGAGGGCACGGGGAGTGGATCCCCACGCGTGTCCTCCAGGCCTGCACAGACTCACTCTAAAGCGAGCTCAGGCGTCTGTGGCGGTATACATGCTGATGGAAGGAGGTCTTTTGGGAAGAACCTCGGCATCTTAATAATGCAGTAACGACGTTGCAGCCGGATGCGTTGCGGGCTGACATTTCAGTGCCTTGCGCAGGTGACACATCGCATTGCTTACATATCACTGTGTGTCCTTGCTGATTTCCTTTTGTACGCATCTGAAAGCGCTTATTGGGTTGCATTGACTTGTACATTGCCGCACAAAGGCCAAACGCCGAAAGTGCATATTTTATCAAAGCTGAGTTATTGTGCATCTGGGCTCTGTTTCACCTTGTGACAAAATATATTAGCTCAACTGTGCTCGATTTTGAAGAGAGCGTTTACCTACCAACTACACATAACTTTGGTGGACGGACAGAAAACCGTGATGCCCCTTTTCTCAGTTTAGTGTAGTTGCTGGGTTTTGACTTTGTAGCACTGTACAATGCCCTCCTGAATTACTTACACCCAAATGAACAAGAAAACATCTTTATTGCTCATTGTCTTGATATTACACTCAAATAATGAGAGGAATCTGACTTTTACTTAGGTAAATTTACTTATAGAAAAGAATTTCCCAAAAAATGTTTTTTTTCTCCAAATATGCTTATGTTAATATTGACACCCTTGAAATTAATACTTTGTTCTTCCTCCATTTGCCATGATAACAACGTTGAGTTCTTTTATACTGCGAGATGACATGGGAGAATACATTCAAAGGCATACGAGATCATTTCTTCATATAAAATCTCTCCATATCCTTCAGAGTCTTTGGAAATCTCTAGTTGACTTTCTGCTTTAGCTCAGCCTACAAGTTATCAAAGGGGTTTAGGTCAGGAGGTGGGGAGGGACACTCTAAAAGGTGTGTGGTTGGGGAGCCATTTTTGCGTGGATTCAAAGGTACAATGTGGATCTTTGCCCTGCTGGACCATCCAAACACCACCTTGGTTCAGATTTTGGTCTAAAATCTCCCCACATCTGATGGAGTCTATGATATAATATGTTCCAACAAAATTCCCAGTGCCTCTGGAAGAAAAATGGAAAATGGGAAGACAAGATCCGCAGATCCACAGACACGCCTCATGGTGGGGAATATGCTCCTCTGCTCAAGACCTGCTCAGGACCTTCTCTTATTTTACATCAAATCCATCTCTAGTTTTGTTTCATCTGACCACAAAACCTACTTCCAATCAAAATTCCAGCGATGCTTAGCAAACCCCAGCTATTTCTCAGTTCCGTTTGAAAGTCAGCAGAGGCTTACCTTCTGGGAGGCTTACCTTCTGGGAGGCTTACCTTCTGGGAGGCTTACCTTCTGGGAGGCTTACCTTCTGGGAAGCCTGCCAAATATGTCTTTGGCATGGAGGTTATGGCTAATTGTAGTTTTGGATCCTTGGTAACCTCAGAATACAATCAACTGCTGCAGTTGTCCGACTGTACCCCATGGAACAGTCTTTGGTCTTTGGCAAAAATCACTTGGATCTTCTTCCAGGTAGATTTAGCACCAGCTACAGCTGTAACTGTAACCGGGCTTCTGTAGCATGTGGCCATTTTTTTGGCTGATTTATGTAGGTCAACAACTTAATGTCACAATTTCATTTGTGTATTCTCTGGTCTTAATCAACTTAATGGATGAGTAATGGATTTAGCTTGTATGGATTTTCCCTCGTATTTATAACCCGGTAGAACATGCATCACCACATAACAGGCCCTAAAAAAAGTCAAGTGTGCTTGTAAAAGGTAAAATATGAATGTGAATATACGCTGATTAGATTTCGTTCATTAGAATTTTTAGGGGCGCTGATAATTGACACGTATTTTGATTGTTTTTTTTTGAAAATTTATTTTCTTTGGAAGGTAAGATTTCTCATAATTTGAGTTCAAGATCAAGTTTGAGATATTTTGTGTCAAGGTTATCAGTAATTCTGGGATTGTGGGAGTTTTGCTTACACAAAAATATTCTGAGGGCAGAAGGAAAAATGACAGATTGGTTGGTCCCACCTCCTCTGCAACCTGATTGGTTATATCTTTGAACCAATCGTTTTTTCCCTTCTGCCCTTGAAACATTTTTGTGTAAGTAGAAGTCCCACAAGCTAATTCTGGATGGTACAGCAAGTGGCTTTGAAGGAGAGCAACACGGTAGAAAATGTCACGTTCTCCTTGGTGACCCTTTGTCTACTCACTGTCAACAGACCCTGTCTGCTTCGCTCCCATGACCTAAGGCACTTTCTCCATTCCTTCTTCTCCTTGTTCTAGGGTAGCTCCTGTCATGACGAGTTTTTGTTTAATGATAGGCTACCGTCAGTCATGTGACTAATATGTTGTACAGGAAGAACTGGCATGTATTAAAGCTTATGTTTGTACAGCCTACACCTCAGGTCAAGTGTCTTCTTTATGTAACAGCTCTGGTCTTGTCTTTCTGGAGTGTTTTGACACTCTGCTCATTTGAAGTCCTCAGCAGTCTATTGTGAGATGGTGTAATTATGTTTGCAGGATTATTTATGACGCTATCTTGGATTAATGAGTTCCAGGGAAGTCACCCCAGACAAACCACAGACCTTTCAGATCACACCACAGTGATCTATTAAAAAGCTTGTTTTTTTTGATGAAAGAATGATTGTGCCCCACACAGAACACTTCAACCCATTTCAAATTAATAATTTTCTAATCAAAATGTTAATTTTGCAAAACCATTTGACAGTTGGAAGTCTATAAGTGCCATTCAGTTCAAGCAGTACAATTAAGACTTTTTCATTGTATAACTTGTATGGTTGTATTGTTGTAATTGGTTAATTTTATTAGGCCTACTTTTTTGACATTAGCCATTTTTTTTGTTGACGATAATTAGCAAAAGAATCAATTTTCTCGAGTAAGCTGAATCTAAGTAAACAGATAAAACTATTCCCACGAATTACTTACGGTTAACGTTGTGGGGATCTTTAACATTTTAAAGCGGGACCTGCAACAGGTGAATGTGTACAGAGCGCCTGCAGCAAGCATGCCACGATGGACGGCAGTAATAAGAAAATGGTATGTAATCTGATTTGCTGGGTCACTGTAATATACGAGAAGAAAAATGAAACCGTAAAAGCGAAATGTGATTTATGAGAACGGGACCGTCAATCTTGTAGGACAAGCAAGGGGGGCGATTGTTAGAATCTTTTTGTGAAATGACGCCGGGATTTATACGGGGCGTATTCTTATAACCCGGGGGAGCAATCGGTGGAGTTTACACTCGGCTCTGATCACAGCAACATGATGGAAAAATATATACGGCTTGTCAATGCGGTCGCTCGCGTTTTAACCCGGATCGTTCGTGTTTGAGGGAGTATTTTTTCCATGCGATACTGACTGTGGTAGCCGGCGGAGCACAAACTGATTCTGACGGTGGAAAAGACGGTAGTGAGACAAAAAGGTGGCACATTACAGCCCCTTACGGGCGATCCAGCCTTTCAACGCCAGAATTTATTATGACTAAAACTTTCTTTAATAGGAACGGAATATAAAATCATACAATAATGAGACTCCCTTTCATTTAAAGTATTCTGTGTCTGAAGTTTTGAAAAATGTTAGCATTTTTATTCCTGGCTCGGGTGGGTGGGGGGGTCGTAAGATCTCAGGAAGGTGTTCTTATAATTAGTCATCAAAGTGACAGGTACTAATCCACCTTTTCATTAAATTTTTTCCCCCCATCTCTGAGAACAACAGAGGAAATGATATATGTGAGCCTGCAGAATTGTTCACTGGTGATTAAAGTATCCAGATTTCAGAACCATCACCCAAAATGTGACCCATTCACTTTATTCCCGGCTCGACTTCGTTAGGAAACCACGGCTCTGATCGTATCTGAAAAATGCAAACTGCATTTTAAGGGTTGGGCACAACCTGGGAAGCAGTTCAGGCCGGTGTCATTTTCAACTGGTTGTACTCCTGTCGGTTTTGCAGCGTGACCTCTGCAGATGTTGCCGATCCATGATGATAATGCAGCAGTTGTGCTTAAGCGCGACACTGCAAGCTTAGCGCTGCCTGTTATCTCTGTCGGCCATCCGCAATCACACCTCTGCGTTTGGGGCATCTTGCGGCCCATGAACATATTTGAGGTCTGTAGGCGCGACGTGGCATTTTCAGGCCGTCGGGGTGTTACCAGTACAATGCATTTTTATCTAGCGTTCCCAGGCATTTGACAGGAGTATGTGGAAATCCATTACTACACCGTTTATACAAAATAGTGCATGGGACAGGAAAAGCGGGAAGAGACAACGGAGAGGAAGAGCCAAAAATTCCCGAGTAGGGAGAAAAAAAAACTCTGGGGGTCCAAGGTCAATTAGCTACCCCATCCTTCCCTGGGCATGCTATCATTATAGGAAACTGTGGTCACGGTCAGAGTCCATCAGTGAGGTCGTCCTCCTGATAGGTCTGTGTACGCTGGCAGATCATAGGCCACACCCGGGGTACCACATTTCGTTTGGGATCGCCTCTGACGTCTGGGCCCCCGGGTGACTTCTGCCTTCTGCTCGCGGGCAGGAATGATCAGCACACTGGGTCCCCGGGGGTCAAGGCTCTGTCGTTCCTAGCCGTAGGGGGTGTGGTCTGCAGCGGGGCCCGACATCGCTGGCCTTCTCGCACATGTTAATTGCGAGTTTGACCAGGTAGCTGTATCAAGAACACAATGTCAGCGCTCAGCCTTCACCCATCCGGCCTCAATACCAGCGTGTTAGATGCAGATTAAACATGAATCTGGGTTCATTTCTGATTCTGTTGCGTATGAAAAATCCTCATCTCTTTTGATGGTTAGACGGCAATGTACTGAAAGGCTGCATTGAGTGAATGATATAAATGGACCCAGACTGACAAAAATGTGGATTGGCCCATCCCTAATATAAACCCTTGTGTCCAGCCCCCCCCCCCCCCTTTTGGTATTCTCTTGTGCCTTTACACTTTAATTCCTGTGAAAACCCCCCCTCTGTCCCAGCTGCCACTGTATACCCGTGTATATGAATTAGGGGTGTTCTATAAGTCGCAGTTCTATGCCTCATACACACATCTGAAGATGTTTTGTCAGCCAAATCCTTTTCAACGCACCAATAAACAGATAGATATTCACGTCCTTATCCCAGCATGCAATGCTCAGCATGCCGTACAGTCCAGTTTGGCAACGTAGCGGCACGGATGATGTGAAGGTAATGTGTAAATTGTTTATATTTTCAAAAACCAACCCGATGCAAACAATCGTTTGCAAAATTTGAAATAAAGTTTGCACGTTGGATGGCAACAAGGTTTTATTGACTTATAGGGCTGAATTTTCTAGAATACTGTGGTACTGTACAAAATAGTCTTAAAAACCTACATAAAAAACAATTGTGAATCGTGTTCCTGCTTCAAAAAGTTGCAATATGTTTGCCATCCAGGGTATCATACTGTCTCCTCTTCCTGCAAGCTAAAGTTTTTCACCAGCCCTTCATGTAGCCGACCTCGTTCGGAGCTTCATAATTGTCTCTGACATTTCCAAGATTGCTAGACCGCTCCTTCTTTTCTTCTCCTGTCCATTTGACTGTAGCGGGCTTCTCTCACTCCAGCTCCCTGAGGTCAGACTTCCCAGATAATGAGCACGATCATGCATATGAAGACCGATAATCCAGCCGCAGACGCCGCCGCGGTTCCGTCCATCCCGCTTCGAAGCACAGTGCTGTGACGGGACCTGACTCTTGGGCTGCGGCACCGTCTCGAAGGGCGGGCCGATCGCGGTGGAGATCAGTCAGAATTAGACTTTGACCGATGGAGCTTTTGTCTGTTAGTTTTGCCCTCACAATCAGACATTTTTCATAAACTCTTTCTGTCTAAGTATCATTCTCTAGGCTATGCTGGCACCGTTCCTGGGACTCCACACTAAAATCTTTAAGCTGCAAGTCGGTCAAACACATTTTACCCAGAAGGCAGTGTTCGGAACAGCTTTTAGACTAATAGCGATCCTCTGGCTGGGAGTGTCAGCCAATCACTGCCTTGTTTGCTTTGTATTGCCGTGTCCTTGGATCTCAAAGGCAGAGATGCACTGGGCAATGGGTTCATATGCATTTGTGGCTATTTAGCCCCATTTAGTAAGCAGTTTTAACAAAACTTGGCGCCATGTCTCCTGTAGGAGGAATCCCTGCTGGACGAGTGGAAGCAGGGTTTTAAGGTTTTTACGTCTCCGCTTCCTGGATTTTATCGTTCCAGTATAGCTTGAATGTTTGGTTGTTCTTGTTTCTGTTATTTTCTTTTTGTTTTATCCTTTCAGTTCAGATTTTGTATCTGCATTTCACAGTTTTACCATTTGACTGCAAGATCACTCTTACCCCGCATTAGCTAGCAGGACCTTTCAGACCAAACGTGCTTTTTTCGAGTCTGTGAGATTCGCTTCTTTCAGCTCGGCACCGCAAATCCTGCCTCCCTGGTGTTACTTTGTAGAAATGGCTGGTTGCCAAACACACACTACTCTTTGTCCTTTGGAACCAAGTGCATAAGGGAAAAACAATTTTCCTTTGGTTTTGCAATATTTAACTTTGCTTCAGAGGCATTTTCAAAAGTCTTTCAGATTTTGTTTTTCGTTGATTTTTTTCTTTTTTTTTTTTTTTTTTTTTTTTTTATTTTAATTTTGGAGGTTTTGTCATATGTTATAGTCTTGGTCCACAGGCTCTCTGGACCAATTGTCACTCAGCCTTTGAATGCCCCGCTTATGTATTTCATTTAATTACAATGGCCAATACAAAATAAACACTTTACTGGCTGCTTTAAGATTAAAAGCTCACAGATGCCTACTAAACTGGCTACTTTGTTCCCCCTGTGAGTTACAAGAAAGCTTGGAGCATATGCAATAACATGCATACATTTTTAAAAACCATAAAGAAAAACTAAAGACCATATAAAATTATTCAGAAATTTCAAAAATCGCTGCTGTGTTTCCACATGTCTTACAATGAGAAAAAAAGAGGTTTTGGCCTAGATGCCTTTAGCCAGATTCTAAGCTTATTTGTACAAACCTTGCAATTGGACAGGGCCTTTGTTTCTATGGGAAATGTCACTGGAAAAACGGCATATACCTTTGACTCCATTTTCTTTCAGCAGGGGGCTCTTTGCATTCCTGCCTCGTAGCCGAACACATTATCTGACACCCGAGCCAACTCAGGACAGGCAGCCAGAATATGGAGAATTGTAAATATTCTACACAGCCTGATACCCTTATCTGCAAGAAGCCTGAAATGATCAAACTAGGTATATAATATCATGGCATAATATGACAGCAGGCACCCATATTTCCTGTTACGAGACCCCTACTGCTGCTCATACAGGATGACTATAGATGTTAAGTGTAATTGTTTCTATCTGCGATCAGCTTATTTCAGAGCAGACTTTCCTTTCGGTCATTTTCAATATCCGCTAATGCTAGCAGGATAGTGCCGCATAATGGCCTGAATCTCATGCCGCTGCTTTAGCACGTAATGTTTCCATCAGTGCTTTTTCTATCACCACTTAGCCAATCAGGGTAATGTGTATCAAGAGCCTATACAGGGGAGTATAGCCTTCGGGGTGGGATATCCTACTAGAGGTGGAGGTTCATTTCAGAGCAGACTTTCATACTGGAATAGTAGGGTACCTGAGCTTCCTTTTGTGACAGGAGAATGTGAGATCGGCATCCTGCGTGTGGCCACCGTCCAATGAAAGACATGCACAGTACCGTTCAATAGGGATAGATTGATAGTGTCGCATCACTCTGCCAATCCAGGGATTTGAACTGGCAACCTTCTGAGCCCCAACTGACAGTTGCCCCCCCGAGAAGTTATTTAAAAAAAAAAAAATTTTTGTCACTGTATAATTCCATGTGTTATTTTATAGTTTTAATGTCCTTCAGATTATTCTAAAGTGTAGAAATCAGTACATATAAACCTTTCTGTGAGTGGGTGTGTCCAAACTTTTGACTAGTACTGTATCACCAAAAATCCATTGTTTCAACAGTGTGAAATAAAAACATTTTCTCAGCATCTAATTTACAATATTAACCTAAAAATAGAAACCTATCTTTACACAGCTGTCAGTGAATATTTTTCATTTTAAATGGACTAACATAGATTGTGATCAGTGAGGCAAATATATCAGTGTCAACAAGATAGGAACTAATCTCACTTCATATTCACAGTTTACAGCGACGTTAGTTAGCTCGCTATCCAGCTACCAACGTTAAGTTGTTAAAAGTTATAATGTGATGTAATGTAACATCCTTTCATTGGTCAATAAGATCAAATGTCATCAGGAGCGAGAGGAGAATGGGCGTATTCCATCATAGACGTCCAACTTCCCCTAAGTACCAGGATTCAAATCAGCGGTAGGTGCTTGACCCCC
>JABFEB020000038.1:17782654-17792682 GCA_019775895.2 Stomatorhinus ivindoensis | reverse complement strand
GGTTGGTGCTTGACCCCCCCCCCCCCCCACCCAGCCAGGCAGCTTGCACTAGACTAGGGCAGTAACTAATTTTTAATACTGTCATGCTGTCGAGAGTTTATAGAGAGGTACTGAATACTGACGGTATTTTAAAAAGCAACACTATACTAGCATTTCCCAATGAAATTTGTTGGGGGGCGGGAATCACAGCACCCTCCCACCTCCCGGTTTCACCCAGTTTTCATCGGACACTGATGACATGTACCTGCCTCGCTTATTTACATAGAGCGGCTTTGTACCTGTTGTTACTACGCATCGAGGTTGTTGTCAGGGCTCTGCTGCACACAGCTGCATCATCAGCATACATTTGTATATCAAAAGGGGGAGCAAAAAACGATGTACAGACAAACAGCAATTGACCTATTTTTAGGCTACAGGCTGCACGTAAGCACGGCAGGCAGAGGCTCGCCGACGCTGCTGAGCGAGGAGCTCCGCGATCGCTCCTGGCCGCACGGCGCTGGCACGTGGGGTGAGGTCACCCATTGCTGTGTCGATTTAGCATTTTAAAAATAAGTTCCTGTTGATGGTGAGAAACCAAAGTGTTAAGATCGAGTCAACATGTTTGAGCAGCACTTTCCATTGAACGTTTAAAAAAAAAATCACCGATTTGCTGAGGCTTTTACAGGTTTCCAGTCATCTGTATTTTTGTTTGTGTGATTTGGAAGTTTATTTATTTATGAATTCATTTATTGTTCATTCATTCATTAATTTATTTATTTATGGTTTGGTTTTTGTGTGTATATACTCACTGTATGTGGTGTGGTAATTTCTGTCGTATGTGTTCTTCTTTCTGTGTAAACCACTTTGGTCAACCATTGGTTGTTTTAAAATGTGCTATAGAAATAAACTGACTTGACTTCACAAGCATAAAATTTTGACCCAGGGGTGTCGCTAGGGCTGAAAAACAAACACCCATAGTAAAATCTTGGCCCCTGTTTTTGTAAATCTTCAGTGACGCTCGTATTGAATCGCGTCCTGCTCACCTTGCCCACCTGATCCTCCTGTCTCCTCCCTAGCTTCGTCCTAACGAGCCACACCCATTACTCGTTTGTCTTAGCTCTCGTTCCTACCCTCGTGTTAATCGCTCCCAGCTGTCTCTCATTAGTCTCGTGTATAATGTGTTTCCCAGTCCTGTGTTCCCCAGTCCAGTCATTGACATCATTACTCCCGTTGCCTGTGTCCTCCCTTGTGCTAGTCTTCCTGTTGTGACCCCTCATGGTCCCATATGGTTTCACTACTCCTGTTCTTTTAATCTCATAAAGCCTCCATTTTTGTTCACCTTACACCTGCCCCCGAGTCACTCATTTCCATATCGTGTCTTGTTGTGACCTGAATGGATTTCTGATGCCTGGGTTTTACGAAAGATCTGAGGCTGAACCGAAAGGCCTAGTTATCCCTGTAATTAGGAGAATTACTGACGCTGCAGACATCTGTCATCATTTTAAATTTTCAGAGGGACCGGTGATTTTTATATTTCATTCTTGACTCAAATGTTTCTAGTGCTGACTCAACCAAGCATGTTCAATTGCTGGAACCTGTTCTTGTCTTACGGATGAAAAGTTATTTCACTGGAACTGTACAGAGTAAGGTAAAAATAGATACTTAATGCTTAGTCAGCCAGAAAAATCCATCCTCCGTCCATAGGTATAGACTGGCATGAACAATTGCTGCATACTGTGTAATCTTTACAACGGATGCTTTGATTCACAAAATTCGGCTTTCATATTGGCTGTATTCTTCTGCCCTCTTCTGTATTACTTGTGTAGATTTATTCTTAATCTTTCATTTAACAACTACCTTTTTTAACTTTATGAAGGATGATATAAAATACACACTGACCTAAAGTTATTTTAACAAAATATCGCTGTAATGATCTATTCACGTGAACACTGACGTGATACTGCATTTGAGTGCTTACCTTCACTTTAAATTTTGAACAGGTTGGCTTAGAAAAAAACTCCAGTCGGTTAATATGTGATGCTGGTTGTTTTGGAGCAAAACACATAAAATTTTAAATGAACTGTGCTGCTTATTGACCAGTATGATTCGCCGTGTGACCCTCTTGTTTACGCCGCATTGGGTGTCTGAATGCCCTGAGGGGTGGAGAGGTGGGAGCAGGTTTTGCATAAGCAAATTTTTGTTGCCTAGCTGAAGTTATTGGTTGATGAGCTTTCGCCCGCTAATCTGGAACCTTTAGTTTGAAGGGCTGGCACAGGATAATACGCCAGTACATGACTATATCACGCCCATGAATATGAAATATGGCTCCCGGGGTCTCAGCAGGTGGCTTCTAAAGAGCTCCGGCGACACTGTTGTTGTCCTGGTGTCCACACTCCAGAAGAACTGACCCCTTAATTTGTTTCGGAGCCCACCTCCCCTCGCCAGCAGACGCCATGGCATGCTTGACTCAAACTCCAGGGGCACTTCTAAGATTATTTTTTGTTTTACATGGGGGACATAGTAGAGGCCATATTCAGATAGAGAACGCATCATTTTCATTAGCCAATGATGTCCTGGATGGGTGAGTGACAGGGTAGGGGCACTTGGGAACCCAATCAGCTTTCAGCCCTGTGGCCCCGCCCTGTCAAACTCAGTTCTCACCTGTCTTTGTCTTCCCTGCTCAGAATAACCTCCCCTTGTTTTTGTAGCAGTAATGCACCATGAAAGGCAAATGATAGCGGATGCGGGGTGAACCATAGGGACGCCGCGCTCCATGCATAAAACCCCATCCCGATTCTGCCTCGTTGTGTCATATTACATTACTCTGAATTCCCCCCCCCCCCCCACCTCCGGCCCCGAAACACACCCACCCTTCCAACCTCCAATTCTTTGGAGGCTCTGCAGGGTTTAAATATAGATATTATCACCAGAGTGCCACCCTGCAGGACACCATGCCTGCAGGACATGTCATTGTGACTATGGGGGATTTAGCAGGCAGTTTGGGAGTGTGACGATTTATAGAGTATATGGGCGATGTGGCATGAAGACTGTGTGCAGATGGTCATAGTCACACAGGACAAATAGGCTTATGGTTATTTTGCCTTACTTTTCACCAGTGTCTTTGCTTGACTGGAGATTTCCTGTCGCTATTTGTGATTCACACACAAGGGATAAGATGAATTATAGCTCATCATTGGAAGTTAAAGAAATTAAGAATAAGGGCAACGGGGCATACAGAGGATATCACGCATTGGTTTAATAATGCGGAACAATACTAATTTAATTTGAAATGTTATTTTATTCAAGTGGAGCATGGCAGATCGACTTCTAATTAAGGTGCCTATTTATATAATGTACTCCGTAGCATTGCTCTGTTTTCACCCGAAAGCTTTTGAAGTCTAAGAACGTCGGGCGAACAGAAACACCGGGGAGAGGGCGGGCGATGCACACTTTCACTGTGTTGTCCCGGGTCTGAACTTCCTAAATGACGGGCTTTGGAGTGAGCGGATTGGAGCTGCGACGCACGAACTCAGGCACCCATTTCACCGCCCGTTAAATCCGCGGCCGCCGGTTTACGGCGCTCAGGAGGAGCCCCTGAGTCTCCGATTCCCCTGACTGCCTCCCCAGCCTCCGTGAATCACCCCATCACGTTATTCTATACTATTTAATTCACTCGGCAGAGGTGTCGCTCCATATAAACCCATCCCACAGTTTTACACATGTGCTGATGCGATTTGGCGTCAAAGTCGTTTTGATAAAAATCGACACGCAGGATCCCCCCCCCGGTGTCCGAAGCCGCAGGCAACGGCTCGGATTGAGTTGCTTAGGCAGGCCGATGTCCGCCTCCCCGCCCTACTCAGCATTCACACGCAGGGCCGCACCGCGGGTGCAAAGCGCCATGCGGCCGGATCGATAGACACGCCGCCCCTTTGTGGAGCTCAGGTGCATTCGTGCCGGTAATGAACAGGAACTGAATAAATTAGCTTAAGGAGCGGGGAGCCCCGCTAATGGCCGAACCGCTTGAGTGTGGAAAGATAAATATGAGATGCATTTCGGCGGGATGAGTGAGAAAATGAACTCCAGCAACGGTGCTGTGCGGTGCCCAGGTTTTTATCTGCTTTTCGGATTAAACATTAAGCGCACATCCGGTCTGCGTTTGGTCTGTCTGTTAGCTTTTCACTACAGGTAACTGTGGTGGATCGCAGACTATTTAAGGACGTTATTAATGCACTGCAAAATGTGGCCACAAAAAAAACCTCTCCTCAACTGGACAGCTCGGATCCCTCCATCCAGATATCTCCAAACCTATTTTCTTAAAACAAAAAAACAAACGATTTTACTATAATAATAAAAGAGGGGTCTGTTTACAACAGGGGAGACAAACATTAAATACTGTTATTATTAAATTATTATTGTAAGTAGAGAGGCATGTCCTTCCTTATATAGGCTATATATGCATATATTAATTTCCATCCATACATTTTCCCTCTTTTCCAATACAACAGCTTAGGACACAAGGAACAGCATGCCAGCCTGTTGTAGAGCGCATGAAGCAAGGCTCTATCAACATGTAGTGATGCAGATTAACCTGCATGCCTTTGGTTTGCAGCAGGAAACTACAACATCCAGAGGAAACCCAGGAGTTGTAAAGCAACCGTGGTTCCCACTGAGACTTGTGTGCCCTCCCTTATGTACATTTGTGACATACAGAAGTATTGTTGTTATTCTGTCTGTAACAAACAACTGGAATTAATTCCAAATTGCATTCCAATGGCATGTTCTGAACACAATGCTGTTTGTTTTCTGAGATTTTTATGCTGGGAACGATGAGCAGTCTTTTATCTTCTATGGGTAGCCCAGTAAATGTATTAGAAATCTGTAATTTATGAGCTATACGTATATGTGAGACTAACACTTTCATTTGTATTACGGTCCTCGTGGGACTGTAGAGAGTTGGCGGATAAGTGATGTATTTACTGTACCAGATGGAACAGAAAGCAACACGTTTGATGAGTTTATGTTTTTATGTGTTTATTTAGCTGGTACGTTTTCTCAGAAGCGGGATGCCAGAGAGGAAGGGCTAAGGTCAGAGAGCAGACTCAGCTAGCATCCAGGACTCCAGCAGCACGTAGAGTTGGATGTTCTGCTTGAGAGCTCCACCCTCCAAATTTAAATCCCTGAACCACTGAGTCCCACACTAACCCCATATAAATAGCATCCCTTATTGTCACACATTATTATACTTTATTTATTAATCTTTATTTGCTTTTATATACCTCCTGTACATTTGTGAAGGCGTTCTATATCAAATTACATGGATGATGTGAGGCTTCAAAACACACTGTAGGCTTTGTTAATCACCACGTACTTCTTTGCCAATGTGGAAGAAGTAACCAATGGGAGATCAAGCTTAAATCAGCTGATGGCTGACAGCCCCGCCCACTGTAAAAGCTGACCAATAGGTAGCCTGTGATTGTATGAACTGTTCTACAGCAGTAAATCTAACGATACGCAATCAGTTGAAACACGTATGAGCAAGGCATGCACAGCGAATGTCTGCACATATGAATGTGTGTGAGAAATGCAGGCTCGACAAATACCCACACAAATAAACTTATCTGAGTAAGGCATGCATGAATAATGCCCCGGGAGATAAATGCATATGGACATGGCATACGCAATAAATGCCCACCCAGACTACCTCTGTGAAAAATGGATATTTTTTCACGGGGTATGTTCGGCAGGACTGTGTATTCTGAGTCACTGTTCTGTTTTTTTCCTTCTTTTTTTGGTGGGAGGGGGTATGCCTGTTTCCCCATGGTGCCAGCATGTAACTGGGGGGTTTCAGCTACTAGGCTTGCTGGGGTCTCCATTGATTTAGGAGTCCGCTGCTAGGCGTAGCCAAGCTGATGTATATTTCGGGCACGTCGCTGCCGTGGCGACCAGAGGACGCCTGTTGCCATTCATCTCCTCAGATGGCTGAACGAGTCTGTTCTGTCCTGCAGTGGTCTGTGCCTCGGTCACCCCTCAGCCCCCCCCCCCCCTCTCTCTTTGTCCTTCTTTCAGCTTACAGGGACTCACAGCACAATTTAAGTCACTTTATTACTTTTGCTTCCTGCATCAGCTCAAAACGGTACCTGACTCTCCATCCGGGAGTTTACAGTCCCTGTAATCCAATATTGTCTGGAATTGAAGCTTTTATCCTGCTATGTCTTCTGTGTTTCTATCTAACCATATATCTGTATGTTGCCGTCTGACAGCAAAATTCCCCCTAGGTCTGGTAACGTGATTTATATATAATATTTGTTAAAAGAGATGTGATAAAGAGTCCTGTCACCTCAGTAAAACTTCTGTGCAACCAATGGGAGATCAAGGTTAAATCAGCTGATGGCTGACAGCCCCGCCCACTGTTAAAGCCGACCAATAGGTAGCGTGTGATTGTATGAACTGTTCTACAGCAGTTAATCTAATGATACGCAATCAGTTGAAACACATGTGAGCAAGGCATGTCTGCACATACAAATGCGTGTGAGCAACGCGTGCTCAAAAAATGTCTGCACAGACAAATGCATATAAATAAACCATGCATGACAAAGTCTAGTAATGTGATTTATGTGTAATATTTGTTAAAAGAGACGTGATAAAGAGTAAAAATAGCACATAAAGTGGATTTGTTCCACTTTGTGGAGATTATTTGAATACCACCATGTTTACTGTGTTCTTTTAAACAGGAACTGCAGTGAAGTATTTGAAATTGTGCCACTATTGATGATGCTGATTATGATAATGATTCGATGATGGCTCCCCTCTTGGGATGTAGGGGGGAGGGGCGCTGTTGAATGATTTTACATAATAAACATTTAGAAAATGGTGTTTCGGGGGGTGGGTGAGGTCAATTCTGCCACGGAATAGCATTTCTGCTTCTCTTTCATCTTTCGTGGGCTGCGTTTAATTTGCCTCCTCAGTTGGGGTTATGACTCGATAATCAACTTGATTCCTCCAGTACCGGGGGTGGGGTGGGGGGGGTCACTAGGCTCCCTGTGATTGGCGGACAGCCTCACTAGCCCCTGGCTTTCTCAGAATGTTACATGAATCTGAAATAGAAAAGGTGACACACTTTAAAAAAAGAAATGCAAAAAAGTGAATCACCTGGACTGCAAAGCAGCTAGCACGTGTCAGAGATGGACAAGCAGCTAGCACGTGTCAGAGATGGACAGAGAAGAAAACGGTTCTGTAGAACAAATTTTCAACCCCCACCCTCCTGTTGTAAACATCAAATAAATAACCAGCATGATTAAATTAATCCTTGGTCCTATAACACTCTGTAAAACTGACTGTAAGAGATCCTCCGAACGCACCTGTGGCTGAGGAGAGGGAACAGCGCCAGCAGGCGTACCTTCATGAAAATAAAATTAAAATGAAAATATAAACTGCCAGATTGGAGAATCACACTTCTAGACTCTGCTGGGAGTTCTCATTAGGCTGTGTCACTTTCTGTCGGGAGAGGTAATAGCATTTTGTGTCGCTATGAGTAAATGACTGATGGAGTATAACGATTCGCCGGCTAGGATGCCTTATGGGGAAGATCAAAGCCAACAATTACCTTAAATACCCTGATAATTCGATAAAACATTTCAAATTATAATACGTATGATATCGATGCTTAATATGTATATTTATATATGTATGTAATTATAACCAGCTAATGGCTTAGGAATTTAATTACAGTGAGGTCAAAAAAACAAAACGAGATACAAGTCTCAGAATATAATAATCCAAGTATTATCCAAACCTTTCATTCCAAAAAGCTGGTTAAAGCTGTCAGTAACTGGATCTGGGCTGGACACGAGCCAGAGAGAAGAAACAGTGAAATGGGAGCACATTTGTTTGATAATCTTGACATGTGAAACTCTCAGTTCTCCAGCAGTTTTGGTCCAAGCTAAAATAGTCAACATTTTTACTTTTTCCAAAATGTTCCACAGTAGATGTCAAGGTGCGTATTTCTAAAGGGGACGTTTTTTTATGCGAATCCCGCTTTGAGCTTCCACGAGTCAGGAATGGCTGTTTTTTTTTCTGCTTTGATTTGATTCTTTGGTCCTTGGTGTGAATTGGTACTGGAGACGGCAGCAGCGCATCCTCGTCTGTTGATGTTTATCGGTGAAACTTGGCCTTAGTATAGATGGAAAGTGGAATAAAGAGTATCTTTTAAAATGCCCTGTGGAATTGTCCGTATCTGCCACTCTGCCGTGGGCTTATTTCTTGAGTCTGATCCTGTTGTAAGTTCAACTTCATTGTTGTCAAGTCCCAGGGGTAAAGAATCACAATCTAAGCCCCATGCTGGTTAGCTGACGTGATCCACTTCAACGAAGGGGTTGGACATTGTAAAGTCAGTCTCTCTCTGCACCCAGTCTCAGACGTTCTTGCGAGTCTTACTCTTCTCTTTACATCCTTGATGTCGCTATGGTGACCCTCTCAGCACAAGGCCCACGTAGCTGATAAAATGACACTTCATTCTGAGCCAGGCCTGGCTGTCTGAGAATGGGATTACTGGGAGAGGATTAACTTGGTCTGGTTGCTGCATAACCCTGGATATGATAAAGCACAAGTGTAGTCATGAAGTTTCACACCTGTGGCGTTTTTACTTCTTTGGTGCCCCAAGGCCTTTGCGGGAGCGTCTTTAAGCTTCTGACCAGCTTGTCCCTTGTGCCTTGCAGGCTGCCTGCTCTGAGCCCGTAACGTTCAACGAAGCCCCTGTGATGTGGAGGACCTGGCCAGTAGCGGAGTGACCACTTCTGGCCTGAACACTTTGCTGCGATCCGGGATGGATTAGAGACCAGCACCTCCAGAGGTCAAAGGTAAGCGTGTGGCGTTGGTCCTCCAGCTAGAGCCCTGAAGAGTGTTGCCTGCGTGAGCTCATTTCTCCACACAAATGCCTCGGAAGATGGTTCGATTCTCAGAAGCATGAAGAGTAATCAAAATTTACACGCTGGGAGAAAATAAGGAATGGTTATCTTATCGCCGATTTCGATACCTCCAGGAATTGCTAAAGAATGGCATGATAAGCGGAGCAAACTATGCTGGCTATAGGCATGGGGTTGGGCAACGTTTGTGTTACAGGAGTTGTGTTTGGGGATGTCACACGACATTTATCTTCACAGCAAACAGACCTGCAGCAATGAATCACTATTTCAGCTAGAGCAGAAAACATACAGTATTGTCGGATAGGAAGCCTATCGTGCTTTATGGAATTCTGTCCCCCCCCCATCGACATTTTCTCATCAGAGCAGCTGGCTTTGTATGAATGAATTAAGTTATTCTCTTGGGTATTGCCACCATGCGCCATATTTAAATATTATTTGTTCACCCCGCTGGTAATCATATTTAGAGCAAATGCTTCTGTTTTCTGAAGTTTCCTTAATGCGCCTTGCTCAAGGGTGCAATTTGTGGCTACTGATCCTAGCCAGCAAAAGTCATGTGACCCCACTTTCCTATCTACTAGTCCTCTAACCCATTGTTCCTCATCCCAGTCCGCGAGGAATCCCAGACAGTCCACGTTTTTGTTCCCGCGCGGCTCCCACAGCACCTGAACCAAACAATCAGGAACGAACAATTAACGGCCAATATCATATAGAGGTGTGTTGAGTGCTGGGGACTATCTGGGGACCCTGAGGACCGCGTTGAGAAACACTATCCTACTTTGTGTCTTTTGGACCTAGTATTCATTGCAGATGTAGAAGGGCCCACACCTTCAGGGAGTTTCAGGGATGTTTCTTAGTCTTCGGCTTGGTAGCCTATGAAGGCTGGCTGGGAGCCTGGCTGATGGGAGGCTTGTGACGGCCACCTGCATTGTCACCACCTAAGGAGCAGATTGTAACATGTTCATAGAGTCGAGACACGAGGCAAAAGGATCTTGGCGCTTCGCACTGGAAAGCAGTTGCTAGGTTCTGCTGAAACTTAGCCAGATGCGAAGGAGACTTAAGGATCCCGAAGACCTATAGATCTCCTCCAAATTACATCACATGCTCTCTCTGATGTGGGGGGGGGGGGGG
>JABFEB020000038.1:17754816-17770520 GCA_019775895.2 Stomatorhinus ivindoensis | reverse complement strand
TATATATGTGTGTGTGTGTGTGTGCGCAGATCACTCTCAGAACCTTCAGGTTCTGTTCTGGAATGTTTTCGCAGCAGAACCTTATTGCCCACATTGAAATTCCCCTCCTGCTGCCAGGTTCTTCTGGGGGACGTGGATGAAGCTCCGGACGTCACGGGTGACAGGGCAGAGCCCAGTGTGATGTGGGTAACCGGCTCACTGATCCAGAACTTCAGATGGGAGGGGATGGGCAGCCTCAGCCTCATCTTGCTTGCAGGGGCGGGGTTGCAAGTAGTCGGGGAATCGGGAGGAAGTCGTCGGGGCAAGGAGATGGGGGGGAGAAGGGAACTTAGATCCTTCTGCGGGCATCTATAATGGACTTGGCCCTGCAGTGAGCCCGCTGTCTTGGGCACGGATAATTATGTGGGAAGTAGATCGGCCTGGGAGGTCGATTTAACAATGCTGTGCCCAGTGAACGGGCTCCAGTTACAGGAGCAAGTAGTAACTGCCAAACAGAGCCGACGTTACGGCCAGGTCTGTGATGGTGGCCCTAATGCAATGCTCTAACGCAGACTACAAGTCTCACGATGACGTGCCCTGTGCCCCCGAGGGGGAGGGTTTCGTAATTAATTAATCATATCATTTTAGCAAACACGCCAACACAATGCGAACTTGACAGACTTTCCTTTTGGGGGGGCTGGCTCTTTTCCACAAGCGTGGCAGGGTTTGGGATTGCAGTTCTGCCAGCGAATGCGTGAGATGTGCTGGGAGCGCTATCCCACGCTGTTGTCCTGGCACAGACCTCCGTTCCGATTGCATCCATCTCCTTGATGAATGGAATCTCCTCCAATTAATTCCTTCCTGCTTCAGAGTGAGCGAGGTGAGGTTTAGGGTCGGCCCACTTATGGAGTGTGGATCTTCGGTTGCTGTGCCTCTTCCGTGTTGCTCTTCTTTCATCTTAAAATTACGTATGTATTCTTTAAAGCCTATTTTTGCAGCCATACACGAAACAATTTGGCAGCCCCTGACGGGATGTGGAACTGCAAATCCGCCCCTGGCTGTACCCCCCTTATCAGCTTTGCGCTGCTCCTTCTGGTGGCTTATGACATCATTAGTGAAAAATCAAGCATTCCCACGAATGGCAGAGAGAAATCAATTCAAAGGTGAACTATGTGGCAACTGTTTCGCGTGGAGCCCCAGTGTCTAGTCAGAGAAGACTGTGCACTGAAATGAATAAAGCCGTTAATGTGATGTTTTTCTATACACAATAATTTTGTAATACAATAATTTACTTGGCTGAGCCCAACCCCTATACTACCATAAAGGCTTTGCTCTTGTGCACATTGTTTAAAAAAAATACATTTTTTACCAAGGGAAAAAAGACAAATGAATTCATTTCTGTGGCATTATTTTTTAAAGAATAACGTGCTTGGCTTTGACAGATTTTTATACTAGGATATGAACAGTGCCAGTTTAATAAGAGTGTACCTTTGTGATATCTCAGTCCAAGGTCATTTCTTTGTGCTTTGCCGTATTGATTAGTTAATTAGATAAATGAAAAAATTGCTTATTTTCGCTCCCAAAAACTCGGTGGGGAGTTACCGGCCGATGGAGGGCTCCCATAAACACAGATGAAAATTAGTTCGGAGTTCTTTGTCATTGCGGAGATCAGGTCTCTGCGCGGCTTGCTGTTGTTGCACGCTTAAGTGATTTTTTCTTCTGCTGTCTCTTCCTGTTAGTGCTACGTTTATCTTGGCTAAATCAAAGAAAACCCAATAGTTTCCACAGTTAATCCAGTGACCCCCGTTGCCATTTCTCATCTTTCTCACCAAAGCACCTCTCCGTGTTCTTTCTCAGCTATCTGGTTTTAAGGTGGAGGAACACTGACAGAATTGTGTGAGGCCAGCCAGTAATAAAGTATTCCATCTGATGTAACCTTGTGCCTGGACAATGAGTGTTTAATCTCCTTCGGGTTACTTAAGGTATGGAGGTTTCCAGTGCTGGCCTGTATCGAAGTTTGTTGCAGCTTCTTGTGGTGTTTTCCTGAACTTGGAATCATCCCAATGCATTCTGGTTGTGCTTGTGGTTTTATTTTTTATTACATTGGGAACAGCAGTTGTGTACAGTCTTTCCTGACTATCAGCCAAATATTTAGTCACACAGGGTATTAGGCTTATCACCCCACTGGAACTCCTCGAACTGTCAAGAGCCACTTCATATCGTACAGTCTCGTAAGCTTACTACTATATATCACATAGTTGCTAGGATACTACAATGATGTTACATCATAAAGTCACATGAGCTACTTTTATTATGTCACAGAGTCAGAAGGTTACATTTAGTATGTTTTAATTGCCTGGGCATGCTCTTTAATTATATTGGATCACTCATTGTGTACCATATATCCATAGACCGCATGTGAAAAAAATCCATTGGATGAAAAGGTTTTTCCTCGTAACAGCTTACACTTGACGGCAGCTGGACATTCTTATCTCCTTAGATTATTATTGTATCTGTGGCCTGAAGCACAGTGTCGCCATTTTACCAGTTTTGTTCTATACTTTCTAAAGCAAGATGGGAACTCTTACTGAAATATGGCGGTCAAATGACTGCTTATGGTATTAGGAGTTGGTCTTCACGGTAAAACTACACCGTCTATTACATGGAGCCTGATAATGAAGGGTTTTTTATAAGAAGGGGGTGTAACCACAACTGTACACACCTTCCGTTCCGAAGATGAGGTCGATAAGCTTACTGATATTTCACGCATACTGTACTGGTGTCAACCACCTTTAGATATTGTCTTAAAATCACATTTGCACCATTTATATCATTTAGTATATTTATAAATGTTTATACAATAGTGTACTGTATACTGTAATAAACAAAATAGAGGGATTCAGATGTAATATACATTACTGAGGTTCGAATACTGTAAATGTAGGTTATTGGAGATTATGAATGCTAGTGTAGTGAATACAGAGTGACTGCGGGAATGACGCAGACTGAGAAAGGGTGATGCGAGATGAAACGCCGCGCTGCCGTTTCCACAACCAAAGTTCTCATATAACATACAACAAAATACCGCCTGGTCAGAAAGCTGGTCGTAAGTAAAGTGCTAAACAGGTACGTCGTTAAGTGAGAAGTATCTGTAGTATAATATACTCTTAAGTATGACTGAGCATGTGACATATGCATCTACGCTGCGTATTACACTTTTGTTTTTAAGTAATAGAAGTTATTGCAGAACATGTTTGTCTTGTGGGGAAATAGTCCCTGTGCTCCTATAAGGCGGCCAGATCAGTCCATACAAACGTGTGGGTCCCTGCATGTGCAATCTGGCTGTTGTGGAAAATTGCAGTTGATCCCAAGCAAAACTAGAATGGCACAGGTGACCTCACGAGCCGAATAAATGAGCTGTATTCAACGTAGTGTTTTCGGGTAACCCCAACACCTTCTCCTCCGTCATTAGTGCTTCGTGCCTGTGAACAGAATGGGCTCTATCAAGCAGCATGACTAAAACTGGGCACCTTAGTGACTTTCAGCTGGTTGGGATCATTTGTGGCGCACAAGAAAGTTCCTCGTGAAGGTGACGCTGACCTGGGGGAAGACGAAAACAACACGTCGGGCATCCTTATTGCTTTGGCGGAAGGCGAGGTTCAGAATGCAGGGTGTGACGTCCTTCCGGGCCAAACAGAAGGAAAGAATAGACCGCCTGATCATCCTGTATCTACAGTAGAGGCCCAATGGGCCTTTAACAGGGCTGGGGGAACTTCTCGGGGAAGAACAGTGCCGGATTCCAGCATTAAGAATTACGGAAATACCCTAATGCTGCCTGGGCTCAACACAGTAGAACTACAAACTGAAGTTTAAGAGTATTTCCTTTGCTGTCTTTTTGTCTAATATCTGAAGGTCCTTCCTCGCCCGAAGATAGAAAATAACTCCCATAGGCTAAGTATCCCTCGTTTAAAGCTTATGAGAACTACATTCACAGAAATGGCTTGTGGCAAATGGGCCGCTGCCGTCGGAGAAACCGTGGAAGCCTCGGCTAGCTTTGATTTCTGTCCCTTCTCGGTAGCAGAGAAGCAGAAATCATGTAAATGTGTCCCAAATCAATATCCTGGAACCTTTCCGCTACTGGCAGAGAGGGACAAGGAATGGGGAAAAAGCCTTTTTCATGTTTATTCTTTGACACTACCAGACATCTACTTTTAATTTAAGGTGGGGGGGGGGCAGATGTGGCTGAAACAGGTCTAGACAAGTGGCATTCTGTGAAAAGGATGAGGAGATTCCTTGAAATCTGGAGAGTTTCTGTGAGTCGTCTATTGCCATATTGTAAGTTCCATTGCAACAAAGGCACGTACTTGTCTTGTTTATGTCATGGAGAGTCTGAGGTTCCCAGACCAGTCAGCTGGCAAGCTTTCATTACGGTTTGTGTCATGTGCATCTGGGGACCTTCTTCAGGTCTCTTGCCGGGGACGGGTCTCGATAGTAGGACCCAGGAGCCAAACGAGGATGTATTTTTTGAAGAGGATTCCTTCTTGTGGTCTGCGTTACATGTGGGGCAGTCTGAGCAGCATAACCCTTGTGTGGTCTGTGGGTCGTCATCTGCAAGGCTGCTGGAAATTAGCCTGCCGATCGCCTGGGATGTCTACAGCTAATTTGCAATTTGGGAACCATCAACACTGAGTGTTTTTGTGACACTAAGGAGGGACGGCAACCCTCTGCACCCCTTCTTGGACCATTTTGAATGGAGCACATCAGCTGGATTCCACGGGACACCATTAACTCCGCAGGCCATCATTAACCCCATGTGACCTCTAGACTCCGCCTCTTTTGCATTTGCTTGCTGCTGTTTGTTTAGTTGGCTTGAAGCAAGGGAGCATACTGATCTATTAAGTGTCCAGAAAGCCATTAGCACCATTAAGTATTTTCACCGGCCGTCTGCAAGAACGTGCCCAGTGCGCAAACTCACAACTGAGTGAAATGCACGGCGCCGCCTTCGATCAGGATAATCGAATTGCACAATGTGAGAGGTTCAATACTGTAAACAAATTGATGCTGCCTCGGACAAGGACGTGCGTTTAGCGATAAATACCGTCGATCCCGCATTGAAACCCCAGTTAGTGGATGACACTAATTGTGAAGTTGGATGATTACAATAACCCCCCCCCCCCACATAGCCTTTTTGCGCTTTTGGTTTAGCGCGATGGTTGGTATCCAGCACAACATTTTCAACTTGCATCTCATTGCCTCAAAAAAAAAAAAAAAGGTTGTGCATCGGCCATGACAGTGCTGCGTGATTAAATACCGGCAACATCAGGGTTTCTAATTATGAAATGAAATGAGGTCTTCATCAGGAAATCAGACTCATCAGGGGTTATAATGGTATGATGGTAATGGATGAAGGATGTGGTGGTTTAGCTGGCTCTGCTCTGAGGGCAACATTCAGGTCGAAATGTTTTTTACATACCTTCGAAGCCTGGGAGATATTTTTTGCAAACCATACAAAGACATGCATAATAATCTTACTTTATGTGTAGCACACCTGGGTATTTTATCGCTTTGTTAATGGACGTAGATTCTACATGAAGATGAATGTTCTAAGACATTCTGTAATACATCCAAATTTCAAGTTTTATTGTCAGGTGTTCTGAGGAGCACAGTGAAAATCCT
Organism: Stomatorhinus ivindoensis; assembly: GCA_019775895.2. Classification (NCBI taxonomy): domain Eukaryota; kingdom Metazoa; phylum Chordata; class Actinopteri; order Osteoglossiformes; family Mormyridae; genus Stomatorhinus; species Stomatorhinus ivindoensis. The sequence continues at coordinate 17,764,865 of JABFEB020000038.1, read as the reverse complement.
TGTGCTGCAGTCACGGGAGAGGGAACTGGTCCTTGGGGGGGGGGGGGGAATAAGACCCATAAGAGTGCAATAAAAGATAAAACAGTAGTGCATTGAAAGACAGAACAATGCAAGACAGTGAAACATAGGAATTTTAGTCGCCACAAAGGCTCTTGTGTGGATGTGTGGTCAATCCATTATTGCATCATGTATACAGAAGGGGACGTGAAGAGATGGAAAGAAAATAATAACAAGGGTGATTTTGTGCTTCATGCATGTATGGGATCACGTCCATCGCCTCTGGTCTGCGGCCCCTGCTTGTCTCCCACCAACCCTCACATTTTAAGCCAGAGTTGAGAGAGGAAATAATGAGCCTGACCAGCACTGTCGCCTAGACACTGTGATTGATAATGACTGCTGGAGCCGCGGAGGCTTCTGGGGATTCTTGTTTAGCGCCTCGATCGATGCTGCACAAGACTGGACGGTAATTTCATATGATGTCTCAGCGCAGGTATGGCTTGGGGTGTGGCGGATAGTTGTGAAGGGGGGTGCAAAGCTGCAGCCTGGCAGTTCCATCTGCCCCTTGACCGTTTGTGGTCAATAGCTTTTGCTTTTTTTTTCCAGCTTGTGGTCTGGTGTCCGTGGTGGTGTTTCTGATATGGTGCAGGTATGGCTTGGTGGGAAAGATCACGCCCCATGATAACCCTGGGGATTTTTGGTTGGGTGCCCAAGCGAAGACCCTCCCCTGTCCTTCTAAAGCCTCACAGTGATTGGCTTATCATCACAGCCAGGTGCTTATCAACTAATTTATCTCTTATTTCTTCTTACCTGCTTTACATAAGCTCTCTGTACAAATACAGGACATCTATCCTCTTTGTATAAGCTCTTCCTCTGATGATTCAGCGTGGAATGGGTGGGTAAATTGCGGAGGGTATTCTGGCCCAATATTCATGCATGCGTAGATTTCCACTCAGTATGGTAAAATTAGGGTGATCAAACCCCATGATCTGCAATCTTTTACGAATGAGTCAAAGTAAACCTCTGGTAAACACGAGCAGAATGTGGTGGTCTGAACCGTATAATTCCTGAGGTGTCTGGCAGCCAGGAGCTGTGGAAATTGGAGCTAATGAAAGCAGGTGTGGGATGAAGCGCCGCACAGAACTGCTCGCGAGTGAGTCTGGGTCTTATGGCCGCTCTGTTTTTGGCAGCCAGACTTAAAGTTTTCTGTAAACACCTTCGAAAGAAGTGTTCTAACCACCTTAAAAATAGTGGAAGGTTGGGGATAGAGAGAGCAGGACTCGTGGTTGTGATCGTTATCAGTGACAGCAGAACTTTCCCACTCAGCCCAGTGCAGGAATGCATTCCTCCGGAGTGGCAAAAACTCCACCGGTAATCTTCCCGTCAAAATCGACGACATCGCCATCTCCCCCCTTGACAACAAGAAAATAGAGGGTCTCTTGGGAGGAGTTGCTAACATTGAGTCAGATGCTGTAAGGGGCCATTATTCCCAACAATCTAAATGTTAATATAAGGCTGTGACAGTGTTTACCCACGGCTGCGTCGTGAGCCTTTTGTGATTAAATCAGCAGCTCAAACTCACACTCAATTAAAATGTAAAGGATTTTAATCAGACAGTGTTGGTTAAAGGCTGTGCCCATCCCACTGCCACCCTACCCCAACGCAAATCCAGGGTGTGGTACCATTGGATTCTTAAATCTCTGGGGGTGATTTACCATCAGCGGAAGTTATAGGGTACTTTCAGTGTAACCCCACTTCATCTCCTGGCATTTGAGTGGGAGCCAGGATCAATAAGTCTGTGATGCTATAAGGTTTTACTGGTTGCCATGACGTCTGGTGCTTTGTATTTAAAGCCCTGCTTCCAATTTCACCTCAGTGTGTGTGTTTGTGTGTGTGTCTGCGTGTTTTTCTTTTTCCTGGCAGTGAGGTACGAGGGCGGGCACTAAAATCTCTGGCCATTTACTGCAGGCTTTGAGAGTGGTCCTGATTCTGATCTTATAGGGATCTGGATTGAATGTATATTGGTAGCAAAGCAAGAGAATAGTCAGGAGGTTAAGTGTTCCATTTGACGTCTTTCCAAGCTCCACCTTAACCCTCCAGCCTTCCAACCAACACTCGCTCAGCTTAGAATGTCCTTTCTGTAAAGGAGCTGTCGGATTTCCTACCACTTGCCAGGAGAAAGCGTCAGGGGCCAAGTTGTGCCCTGCGCATGTGATGGAATATGGCCAGATTTCACCAGTTCTACTCAGACTTCCATATTTGAAACTCCCTTGTTCAAGGAGTCTATTGTTGACCTGGAAATGGCTGCAATGTTTGCACCAGGTGTCTTAACTGATAATAGGCGTAGCAAGAGTGAGGACATGGTTCCTCCCCTGAAACTGTGCCAGGCTCGTCCTGCTGTATTGATCTGCGTCTGTCCTTCTGCAGGAAGTCCTTAACAGTCATCCCTCTGACTCACACTTGCACGCGCACCTGGCAGCCTGAATCACACTGATGGTGCTCAAATTGCATCAAGCCACATCCAGCTACATAAGTGGGCTGGAAAAAAGAGTGTAAGTCACTTTGGATAAAAGATTAACCTAATGCGAGGCTTACGCTGCAGGGTAAAGTTCAATAGCCAAGCGTCCTTCATCGTCCTCACATCCGCCTCTTTCAACTTTTCCGGTAGGTTACATTTACATTTAGCTTTTGATTTGATGAAGCCGGACCAAGCTGGATATTTCCCTGGAGCAATTCGAGTGAAGTGTCCGACTCAAGGGTACTGTAGTTTGACCCCTCCAGGGACTGAATCTTTGGGGATACGTGCCTGTCATCATATCAGCTAAACTGTTAATAGCCCAACGAAGACCAAACCCATGCCTTAGGGTTTGCTCTCTTCCAACCCTCAGCAAACCTGAACCAGACAATCAGAAACAATGAAGAACACCAAATACCTGGTACACTTGTGTTGGGAGTTGGGAGGTAGCAAAAATGTGGACTTTCTAGGGGTAGTCGAGGACTGGGATTAGAAACAGTGCTTTAGATTACATTTTTTTGGACATACCCACACATCTATACCCTGCCCATAGACTTTAGTTTCTGCTGACTTTCTCCCTTATTCTCCTGCCACGCATATGTTTACGGTGTAAAAGATTCACTCGAATTTTCGTCGGACTCTGAGCTGTCAGTGGGCGTACAATCAAAGAGTAATTCTGTCGGGTCTTGGAGGAAGTGGACTCAGACACCGCATTTACACACCAACACCAGCCACCCCCACAAATCCCTCGGCCAAACACAGGTCTGCCTTTCCAATGCTCGGGGAGACCATGGGTTGTCAAACCTGTATTTTTTAAAGAACTGAAATTGAAATGCAACACACACAGCGACGATGGCTAATTATTTCACCGTGAGAAGCGGCCGTGGCACCGTGCTGTTTTGTGGGGGGGTGGTTAGTCATCGCGAGATGTTAAACACTTTGTGTGAATGGACTGGGCGCTGTTGAGAGTGGTATTTTGCACTAATTAATACAAACGTGCTATGTTCCAGGGTAAACTCCAGGAACATCTACAGAAACTTATTAAGACTGCTATTTCTACCATTGTATCTCGAGAAGAATGTCCAGCCCAGAAAGACATTTTTAATGCAGAAATTTCCTGTGAAAGTATATATATATCTTTTAAAGTTTGGCCCCATACAAAATAATGGCTCTGGGTCTTTATGCCAAATGACAAAATGATAGAAACCGAAGGAAAATAAAAAACATCTAATTCCCCTACCTGACCCATAGAACCCCCATCTCCTACGTGCAGAGTGGATTCAGGTCTATGGGTCATGTATGTGTTTAACTGCTCGGAACATGCATTATTTAAAAAGCCGAGATTGTTTAAGTTGCTTGCCGACGTTGCTTAGCAACAAGCATTACCTGCTTTGTGTTGCTGATGCATGGTTATTACTGAAGAATGTGCCACAGCGTTTGTTTAGTGGCCAATCTATCAAAATATGTTTGCAGTGAGAATCAGTAACGTATAGGCGACCGATGCGTAAGCAACCGACTTTAATCTTTCCTCCATCCGTTTTCCAGTTGTTCATCTGGAATGGAGTCAAGGGACGCTTGGGACTCTCTCCCAGGCAGCATAGGGTACACCCTGGACAGACTGCTTGTCGATCACACACACCCACCAAATGACCCATTGTTGGTTATTCAGAGGTGCTATAGGGGCCAGCTTTGTGCCTTTTTTACCGTTGGAGGAAACCAGAGTCTCTGCAGCAAATTGAGGCAATATGAGGAGAATATATAAGGTACAGAATGAAAGTAGGACATAAATTCCGGCCCTGGAGACGTGCCGCAAAAGTACTGAGTGACTGTAGCACTTTTGCGTCTTTCATAGTTAATGACATTTCCTTGCATTATTCTTTATTTTAGAGGAGGTCTGTGGCCCTGTACTGGACAAGCTGTTGGAGGATGGATGGATGGATGGATGGATGGATGCATGGGCAGATGGATGGATGTTTAGTAGATCCTGTAACAACTTGGCCAGGTTGCAATGAGACATCAGAAATGGCTGTGCAAGGGAGTCACCTTGCTGCCATAGGTTGAAAATTAGCTGGATGGTAGTGTTTTGGCCTTACTTGAGGATTTTCACCCCTTAGTGCAGACGGTTTGATTGCTTTTCAGACACGGTCAGATGGGCATGATGTGAAGCTGTGGTAGAGATGGATCATCTCTTTCCAGCTCGGCATGTCTGCCGCCATAGAGGTCGTCAATCTCCCCGCCAGGCTTTGCTGCAGGTTTGTGTAAAAATCCTCCATCATTTGATGAGGGCAGATGTCGGTTCCTGACGCGTGTCACCGGTCTGGCGTTCAGTCAGATTGCTTGGGGCGCTGAGGTGTGTCGATCATGGAGTCTGAGGGGACGTCTTCATGACTCCAAGGTTGAAGGGGAAGCGCCAGACATTTTGCTCCCTAACTTTACTGGAAGAATCTAAGAGAACTTGATGGTCAAGGCTACATGTGTGCAGATTGTGTTGTTGCTGAGTGGGTAGAAAGCATAGATGAGGTGGCTTACCTGGTTAGGATTCTATTCCTGTGATCGAAAGGTTGCTGGTGAGTCTGGTTCTTGGCAGTTTAGTCTCCTGGCTGTTGGGCTATTAAGCAAGGCCTTTAACTGCTTGGAGTGCTGGTAAAATACCCTGATCCTCTGCTCTAAAGTTTTTTCCGCAACAAAAGCATCATTTTATTTTCAATCCCTTGTCCGAGCCAGGACTGGAGGACTGGGTGTCTATTTGAATCATTTTCAGATTGAGCTGAGTGATGCATGTAGTCTTCTGTGATGTTTCTCTCTCCAAGATGCAGGTATGGGTGCTATAGCTTTGTCGCCACCAGATTCCTGTGATGCAGGGATAGTTATGGGCCCTAGTCAAGGTTAGGGACCGGGTCTCGAAGAACCAAGTCTTTAACGGCAGAAGGTTCCCGCGGCAGTCAGGATGAGAGGCCGTAAACTAGGCGTCATGGCAAGAGCTTCTGCCCCAATGGCATCTCGTCCCCCGGGCATGCGGCTGCAAATCAGCCCCAGAGAGAGTGACACTTCCCGGGTGATTACAGACACATCAAGTCAGGTTACGGACGTGGTTTGCTGCTGTCAGTTGGCAATGATTAGTTTTTTTTCTTATAAGAACCAACCTTAGCCAAGGGAAAGGGAAGAGCAGGGAAAAGTGGGAAACATCATTCTTAGATCTGTCCATGCAGAAAGGAGATTTCAGAAGCCTTTGGCTTGGACTGGACCGTCAGACGTCAGAACTGCGTATCACTAAGCCCCTCGCTGGGGCACTTCGCTTGAATCGCTTCAGTGATATTGAACCATACTCATACATGATCTTTATATGCCGTCCAGCATGGTGATTTGTTATGTGAGAGTACAGCGGGCGATCGATAAAGTTTTTCATTTTGAATAGTACTGTATCCCAAGGCTGAGGAAGGCCAGGGGGAGATATTAGGTGCTGGCTGAGCTAGTTTTAACCGAGGCTCAGGGGGAAGCGATTATTCCGTAGCTGGACTCAAGCCATCGCAACTTTTATTGCACCTTTTGATGACATCGTCTAGGAGCACATTACCAAGGACGCAAACCTCTGACAGGAATGGATTCCCAACCTCGGGAAATGGGTGAGGGAAGGTGCGCAGGACCCCGTGGCGCGCTCGCATCGTAATGTCATATTTGTCACGCTGATGCTGTGTGCGCCCCCACCCCCCTCGGTGGGTGGGAGTAGGGTGAGAGATTCTGGGTGAGATCAAGGATGACGGCACCATTGTTCAGCTTTATCGTTGTGCTCCTGCCGGTTTATAAGACACGCTGTGTTTGCCACCTAAAGTCAGGTGTGTGTGTGTGGGGGGGGGGGGCACCTGTCTGCAGAGAAGTTTTTAAGCCTGGCAACAAGGTGGCCAGCCAGGAGAGGAACCACTGCAGACCATACTGTCATGATAATTCCCTACTACCAGTTGTTCCCACCAAAATCCTGTGGTGATAATTTTGGGCCCAGATGGGAACTGGACCTCTCAGGTTTACTCACACTTGGCGATCCGCTCCTTGCCTGAACACATTTGATCTCCAAAGTGTAGTTTGTTTGGCCAGAGCGATCACTTCGTATCACGCCTGGGTACAGTATGCTAAACTCTGCTCCGGCTGGCTTAAAGAGCTGGGCCAGAGCACGTTCGGTGCCACTTGGGCACAGTGCCCATGGTGTGATTGCTAACCGCGGCATCAGTGGCGCGACTGCCACACGCATGCGCATATGTATACAGGTCAGGTACCGACAGAAAGATTGCTGCAAAGGGATCCGTTTGGTCTATGGCAAAGGTGCAGTGTTTGGTGGAAATTTGGGCTGATGACAGTACCCAGGGACAACCGGATGCAAAATTCTAAACCTCCGACATATTTGGTAAAATACAGGACTCAATCTTCTTATATGTGCAGCATGATAAAACAAAAAGCACTGTATCGCATACTCAATAAATCTACGAGGGCTGGGTGTCGTCACGCTCAAAACGGCGCCGAATACGCCACAAAATAAAGACATTAGTCGTGAACTCCATCGTGCCGCGCAATAGCGCCTTTCTTCCTATGCTTTTCTCAGCATAAAAAGTCGCACGGTGATGATGAAAGCGTGCTCGGGCCTGGATGGTGAAGTGCGACGTGAGCACAGAGCAACGGGAAAGTGAGGAGGCGGGGCAGCCTGGGCCCAGAGTCACCCACGAGCTTCTTATGGTAGGCAGGATGTGAGGAGGCAATGTAGGCCTTACTGTCATAATTATTTGTATTACTTTAAAATTTTATTATGTGATATCCTTTGTAGTGGATCCAGTTATCTGATTAAGCAAGACGTGATGAGTAAAAATGAATCAGGGGGAAGCGATTATTCCGTAGCTGTACATTTTCGTAGCATGTGTTGATGTGCTTTTATGTACATATTTCTGCATTTGTATTTCTGTTCCTATGCCTGTTTTACGGGGCGTAAAATTCAGGGTTAGCATAATAATTTGGGGTAATGATGTCTGCCATGCATGGAAATTACAGGAGGGATGATCCTAGCAGGAAAGTACCCTTGTTTTGTGATGCATCGATAGACTGGCATGGGTAAAGTTTCATAGACCAACCTCTGTTTGTCCTGTGGTGTCTTGCAGGAGGATAGTTGTGGTTAACCTCAGAGTGCAATGAAGCTGAGAGCCCGTGCAGCTCTGGAGAGGTTGGTTACAGCATGGGTTCATAGCACTTAGGACAGTGGTTCTCAACTCAGTCTTCACGGACCCCCGGGGGGTCCACGTTTCTGCTGTCTCCCAATTCCCTGCCAATGGGAAACTGGTTTGCTTGCAAAATTCACCTTGTGTAACGCTACACTTTGACCGACGTGATTTTCCAGCTACGGAGCTGTGGACCAGCCAATCTGCTGCATCCGATAGTCAGCCTACACATCTTATCCTCATGACCTCGGGAGATGTCCGGGAGACATCAAGACAGACACCTTAGCTGTCAGCTAATAAGTTAACACCTTAGATGTTTTGAGTCGTCATTCGCAGGACGGTTTAGCACCCTGAAGACCTATCAGGATGATTTCCTGAATTTATTCATGCAGTCGTTGGTTATTTCTTTCGTTCCAATATATAACCACTTTGGTGGCTAAACATAAGTCAGACACTCAACAAAACAGTGTCCACAAAGTGAAAACTAAAGTATTATTTATTTTACTAGATGAAAAACTGTAACACAGAGAAGATCAAGAGGTTGATTTAAAATTGGATTGCACGGATAAAGTAAAGATTGAAGTGAGATTCTAAGGAGAAGCACGGAGCGAAAAGTGAGCAAAAAGGCCGTCTCTTCCTGTCTAGGCTACGTCCGCCAGGTACAAACACTGGCCTTTTTGCCATGACCTCTGCAACCTCGAGAGGGGGCAATCACAGAAAAAAAATCACAGAATAAGGCACTGCATTGCAATAAATACCAAAATCGCCATTTTGGCTGCCGTTATGAAGTAATCAGACCCCGTCCCTGGTGATGTCACCATTGCATGTTAACAAAACGTGTGAAACATGGAGCCACTCTTCTGAGGAGAAGATCAGCCAATTGCTCAGGATTTATAACCACACCAGGTCATCTTCCATGGCATTTGATGCATTGTACTGTAACTGGCAGACCGCATAAGTGCACCAGCGCACATCTGCGGCGACTTGTGACATGGCCAGGGGCGGGGGGCAGGACTCACACGAGGCCTGCGATTTAGTCATCAGCACAACGCCCACTGTAGCCCCATAGTGGGTTCCCTTTTTCCCCAGAATCTGTAAACAGATTTGCTTTGGGGATTTTATATTTGCCTTGTAATTTACATTTTGATGTAGATCCCGTGCTGCGCAAGCTAGCGCGTCCAGCTACTGACAGTCACACTTCGCTCCCTGTGTCCACACATGCAACTGGAGGTTTAGGCTGGAGTTAACCCGCCATGCCTGGTACTTTCCCTTTTGGCAAGATAGCAGGAAGCACCATCAGGACCAGAAGTCTGGCTTTTACCGTGGAGATGATGGAGATGCAAACAGGTGTGCTGACGCGAGTGGTAAGTGGTCTTGTGGTGGATTTTAGACTCCTGCTGGCTGCAGAAAACAAACTGCCTGACACTTTTCCCTCTGCTCTGCATTACAAATCAAAGATTAATCGCTCATTTGACAGCTGTTTTCCGTGCGTAATATCAGCCAGTCACAAACCTTAGCATGAACCATAAAACTATTCAGATACAGAGCCAAATATTCCAAATGATAAGGAACACACACGCACACACATATGCGTGTGTGTGTGTTTTGTATTTTTATTAGTGTGCTCTAGCACAGTATAAAGATAACCTGAATACAGATTATATATTATTCATTGCATTTTTTTTTCTAAAAAATAAACTTGCCTGTTCTCTAAAATGCAATAAACACAAGAAACAGGGGATGTGATGTTGGATAATTTTTCATCTCTATTTTGTTTTTTTGTTTTTTTTCGCAAGTGCGACTTATCTGGGATAATGCATTTAATATCTCACCCATGTTTCGCTATGATGTATCTGTTTAATGAAGGTCTGAGGGTGCGGTGTAAATCACCTTAACTGAATCTTTAATCTCCGTAGCTAGTGAATGTAATCTGTTTTCACATTTGCATTTTTCCGACGTCGCGTAAGCCTTCTGCATATGGAGTTCGCTTGTCGCTTCAAATATTAGAAAAGCAAACGTACCAATAGTTCAGATATAAAACTTATTAACAAAGGGGTTTTTTTTGCAGCAGGTATTTGACAATTGCTCAAAGACGCAGAATCCCAGGGCGTTTTTGAAGGCATCCTACCTTAAACCTAACCCCCTAAGCATATTGACTTGAGGGAGCAGTGGTGTGGGGGGGGGGGGGGTTGCTGGGGTACTGGCAGTGACACGTCATTCACGGGTGTCGAAGTGTTGCTGACAATTTCCGGGAGACTCCGGAAACTTCCGGAAGAGGTTGGATGTCTGTTCTGGATATGCACGCCTAGCTGCCATCAGTAGTTCCGGCACTATGACAGTCT
>JABFEB020000038.1:17715475-17726829 GCA_019775895.2 Stomatorhinus ivindoensis | reverse complement strand
ATTAGCTTTTCATTTTGGCCTTTTGCCGAACTGGGTTTTGATCCGTTTCTGACGGCGCCACAAGTGCCCAGGGCAAGACGTCGGCCTTGTGCTGAGATTACATCTGCGGGTTTAATGGGGGGGGGGGGAATTTCAACAGCAATTCTATGGTCTCGTCGTGGGGGTGGAGCACCGGAGACAAGTAAGGTAGCCGTTCATGCTAGTTAGCTGCTAGCTGGAAAAAAAACAGGTTCAGCTTGAGAGAGGCTACTCTGTCAAGCACTGGGGTGAAGACAGTCATCCTGCCTGCTTTGGGCCTGGAGATGCAATGAGGAGCACATTTTCATTCAATTTCCAGTCCCGTAGGGCCAATGAATCCAAAACGAGACTTGACTGGTTTCCAATCAGTTATTCCTCACTCCCCAGGAAGAACGTGGGATGGAAATAAGGCAATAATAACCTGCTGGACCAGCAATCTTCTAGGGCTGGAGGTCTGCAGGCTTGAGCCTAATGAAACCCAGGGGATCTCTGCTGGACTCGATTTGGACGGGTGCGGCTTCAGCAGTCAACGCGGAGGCCATCATTACAGGGCGGTCCGCTGGCCAAGGGGCTGCGATCAAGGAGTGTGATGAAAGTTTGAGACGTGAGAGATATTCATAAGGATGCATGGGGATCAACAGGGACAGGAGGTTGATGCAATGCTAGGTGACGGTAGAGAGCTGTATGGATGAAGACTCTTTGATTTTATGAAACTTATTGGTGGGGAATCGCAGGTCGGCAGCGGACGTCGTTGAGGCAAAATTGAACAACCCAATGAATTCTGGGAAATCCCTGAGGTCTATTACTTACTTGTGTTTGGCGTGTAACAGAACAAAGGAAAAATGCCTGTAATTTGTGGATTTCACTGCAAAAGGCAATCGCTGACCGCCCACTACACTTATCACTGTTCCTGTGCAGACAGGTATGTCACTGTCACTTAAGGAGCATCTTTTTTATGTGACTTTAGCTTAATCATGCATCCCACTCTGTTCCTGTCAGATGTTGCTGAAAAAGGTTTCATTAAGCTCCGCTGCACACGTGCCAGGATTCTGGATCTCCGGAAGAGGAGGCCGCTATAGCTCTATCATAATCGGACATCCCGGAAAATCCTTGCGGTCGACATGTAGCGGACCACGTACAGGCTAGGCAGAGCGTCAAGCCCGTTAACCTGCACTAACAGCCGGAGAGTGCGGCACAGTGTCAGAGTGGGGCATGCATGGGAGGGGCAAGGCACGGCACAGATGCCAGGGGGCGGAATCGATTGGGAATATGCCAGCTGCTGTTGCATAGAATGCCACCCTGTAACCCACAGATCAAAGGAGCCTGTAAATCGAAGTAGACGCCCTCAAAACGCAGCCGCTTGTTTTTCATGGAGGCAAAAGATTATAGTGTATAGCTTCAGTGCGAAAGCATCACAGGTCTTGTTTACATGCATGAACTGACATTTCCTTGAAATATGTTGGGTTTCAGATAATGAGAGGACTTTATTTTGGGCGTTTGGGCAATGGGAAGGATGATAATGATCAGTAAATAATGTAGCAATTATCTACTGTATTTTTATATGATTTCAGAGGTAATTGTGTACATTTACACCTATTTAGATTATACTTTCATCCAAAATGATATGCATTGCAGAGGGCAGGGTCAACCAGTTTATGGAACATTTAGGGTTAAGAACCTTGCTCAGGGGCCCAGTGGTGATGTCACTCTGCCAACCATGGGATTAGAACCCGTAATAGTCCTGATCCGCAGCCACAGACCGCTGAGCTATATCTTTCTGGGTAGCTGCTCTGAGTATGAGGAACAGGCACACTGCAGGGTTACGCTACGACTCGAGCCCAAATTTCTGCACTGCTCCCTTACGCAGAATTGCCCCTGTTGTCTTTTTTTATGGATGTGCAGGCATCTGCTGAAGAGGATTGTCCGCAAGCTTTAAGGTAATGCTTAGTGCACTGTTTTTCTTGGCCCTGTCATGGCCTCCGGCTGCACTCTGTCTCCAGTGCCAATTCCGCCATGAGGAGAGACAGGGGCCTTGGTACAAACAGAGTAAGCAGGTGGTAGGCTGAACAGTGGCTGGTTATCTGAAACAGTTATCTGAAACCCAACATATTTCAAGGAAATGTCAGTTCATGCATGTAAACAAGACCTGTGATGCTTTCGCACTGAAGCTATACACTATAATCTTTTGCCTCCATGAAAAACAAGCGGCTGCGTGGTATTCTGTGGCTGTTGATTGCTAGTCCCATACTGACCAATCAACTTGGGTAATGAAACCCAGCTGACCCCAATTCAGTCTATCATGTTGTTAATATGGCTGGGTTTCTTAATACTTGCATCTTTCCTAAAAGGGCCTCAGTCTCATTTATGTGTCCTAATTTTGAGTAGTAATGTCTTTTGTTTGCCTTGCGCTTCACTACAGGTTTGTTAGACCTTTACCTCACAAACTACCTCACTTAGGACATTGTAGCTGAAGTGATGAAAGGGAGAATCCATTTTGGCTCTGCAAAGTCAGGAGACTCCTAATTACGAGCCCCTTCTGTAGCCGACTTCAAGGAAGGAGTAGTGACTTTCATCTCTTTCCGTCTACCGTGATCCTAGATGTTAGTCTCGGTATTCCTGTATCGACAGAGCAAGTTACAGACACCGAAACAGCGTGCGCAAATCCAACAGAGCGATGGATATTTTAAAGCCCCTTATATCAATAAAAAACATGTTGAATATCCTATTAATCAGTAGGGTTCATACATTCTCTGCTGTTCAATACCCCTCAGTGATGTTTCTTTTATAAAGTCAGCGTCGTGCGGGGCTCTGTATAATGAGCTTCAGCGGCCCATTTTCGGATTTGCGGCTTCAATCCCTGCCAACGCCGTAGCTGTAGCAGCGAGATGCTTTTTATTATTATTATTATTATTAATCTAATCCTAACACACAAAATGCGAAACCTCAGAAGTAAGGTCAGTCTTCCGTGCCTTTGACTGTCGTTTGAAGGTAACACAGAAATAAGCCGCGAGCTTAAAGGGAGAGTTTTCACTACCTCGTTTGTGCTGCCGTTCTTGTTCGGCTTCCACGTCAGAAAAATTTAAGTATGGTGGGGAGGGGGGGGTTAGGTGAGCCATGGAAACTTGTTCTTTCACAGAGATAAATGGGTCCGGAGAGGAGGGGGGGGAGAGGTGTAGAAGTGTTGATACATTAATCCCGTTATTTTTTTAATTACGTCCCCAGCATATCAGAGGCAGACTACGTGAGGTAAATATACGTAGGTGAGGTGCCCCCCCCAGGAGTGTTAATGGACCAGGCCCAGTAACGGCCCAATGCAGATTCTTGAGACTCTTAGTAATTCCCTCCCTTTTCATTACTATCGATCCTGCGTGCCGGTCTGGGGGGGGGGGGTCTGTTCCTGTGCTCCCTTTTGTGCGTTGGGGCAACCGCATCCCCTCATCTCGGCAGCCCGGCATCTACCGAAGAAAGCTGCGACGTTTCAGAAATATTTATTTATTTGTTTATTTATTCTTAAAAGACAAATGGTAAGCACCCCAGTGACCGAGGACCTTTAATGAAACTCCGATACACTGGCAAGGGGAAGTGGAGGTGGGGGGCTGGGGGCTGGTTCTTAATTCCAGTTCTCTCAGAATTTCAGCTGGGCCTCTTTGCTTGACTGTGGGTGTTTAAAGTGTAAAAGAAGGAGAACAAGGAATTGGGGGCAGAATGTCTCACACTCAAGGCAGGCAGTTGAAGTGGACAGGGGTGGGGCTACTGAAAGCTGATTGGCCCCCTCCCCTGTCACTCAACAATAACGTTGCAGGGTCTTGCCCCATTCTGAGTGTCGGATTGCCTCCCATTCAGCCTCTTCTCAATGGCCACTTAAGTATTCTAGCCGTTGCCAGTTTACAGATTTTTAGAGCATTGCGCAATTATATGGGGATGATATTCGTTAAAGTACCAGCAGGGCAGGTGTTTGGCAAGGACAGCTATGGGGGTCCTCCACACGCCATTCGCTCTTGCTTTGAGCTGTGGCTAATTGCTTGCAGTGGGGGTGGCGATTAGTCGAACGACGCCGACTGGGCCGGGTCTTATCTCCACCTTCCTGATGGTGTGTGGCTCAGTGAATTAGGGCGCCGTGCCTGTGATCAAGGTCATTGGGTCAAATCCCAGGGTTAGCAGAGCGATGTTACCGTTGAGCCCTTGATCAAGGCCCTTAATCCCCAAGTGCTCCAGGGATTCTCTAATCCTGCTTTCCCAAAAAACAGAATGTTGGATATTAGATAAATAAGTGCAAGGATATATGTCGCTGGGAGTAATCACCTTGTAGCAAAACCTGTCTCTCTGGGAGTGGTGTCTCTTCCTAGGGTTTAAAGGGAAGGTCGTGGCAGTTTTACCTCCACAAAAGTGTTCTAAGGGCTGAATGAAAAATTCAAGACATCTGATTTGTTGGTCCCGCCTCCTCTACAATCTCATTGGTTATATCTCTGAACCAGTCATGTTTTCCTTTTGCCCTCAGAACATTTTTGTGTAAGTAAAACTCCCATGAGCTAGAGGGATATACGTCCTCTCTCTCTGGTCTCCTGTCGATGCCCATTATCAGGTTCAGTCTTCGGTGAAGACATGAGAAGCTGGGCGGGGCCCTCGTGGTGTGCCGCTGCTGTATTCCTCAGCGACAGAGAGTAATAAAGTACCCATGTTCCCCACCGGGGCCTTGGGGGGGGGGGGCAGCTACGAGGCTTAATCGCAAAATGAATCCCATTTCAATCTTACATTATGTTCTACAGGAAAAGAAGACAAAAAGTTTCACTGTTTATCTTTAATTCAACCCCACGACGTATCCTTGCGATCTTACGGTATCGCAGTAGCTACAAGGTGCAAGGAAAGGAAGGGAAACTTTGTAACCATTAATATGAATACCTTATTTTTGTGTGTGTTGGAGTGCAATATGTGACAAGCGGGCGCTGATGAGAAGGGAATTATATTTTTTATTCCCTTAATGGACCCTCCTTCGTAACTCTAAGAGATGAAATTGCTGGTATTTTTCCGTAGGAAGGGCTTTAAAGCTAACCGCAGGTTAAGCTCTTCTTTAATGTAGCCCCTTCACTACTTATAAATTGGAACGCTATTAGCCTATGTTGTTCATGATTCGCTGACAAAACTAAGAGTCACCCTGTGCCTTGGTCTGCCGGTGATGATGAAGCGTCAATCTGAGTAATGGGCGGCGTGTTCTCTTTGTGTGAGACATGTTTGTTATGACTGACCCATGGTGACGCACATGGAGACCAAAAGATGAAGGTCTTTAATTGGCCCAAACTACCCTCATCAAGCATATATTATCTATCTATCTATCTATCTATCTATCTATCTGTCTATCTGTCTGTCTGTCTGTCTATCTATCTATCTGTCTGTCTGTCTGTCTGTCTGTCTGTCTGTCTGTCTGTCTGTGTTTCTAGTACCACAATATTTGGTAACACTTTCCATTAATTGCACCTTGGTAATGGATTTATTTTGCATTCATAGAATATTCAATGCACCTTCATAATACATTCATAGAACATTCAGTTCAGACATTCATAATGTATTATATGATTACAACGTTTGTTATTATCATATAGTGTTTGCTATTAATGTATATTATAGCTATTAAGGTACTTTGATGCTGCTTTTGGATGTTCTATGAATGCTTTATGAATGCATTTTAAAGGTGCAGTTAATGTAAATTGTTACCCACTATTCTAGTTCTTCACGACATTGTATTTGTGTGATGGGCGCCTTTAAAATCCATGTGCTCTGTCTTTTCACCTCCTCTGTTTTGCACTATATATATGTTCGATATATGTAATTGCACTATATATAATTATGTTCTTGCTGCTGTTTGCCCCAGCATTTGCCCCTGGGGTTAATAAAGTCAATCTTAATCTCAATCTATCCATCTATCCATCTGCCCATTAATTCATCACTCCATCATCCACCCCTGGCTGGTTGGCATGCTATCAATGTTAGCTATAGTTTGTGGCACATCTAGTGATCACCGACGCTGTCACTTGGCAGTTTAGATCATATATAAGTGGCACAGTATTTGACTGGAAGGGACAGACATTGCAAATTAACGGCAATTTTACAATTTTCTGCCTTTGCTGTGCCCTCTGAAGGATAGCTCTTTTATCTCATGAAAACCACACAGTCAAAAAAAGCCAGGCTATTATTGACCTCTCTAATTCATTTTCTTTGTTCGCCCTGCTGACAGACCGCTTGTGCATCCAGTGTTCTTGGTCAGTGACGTTCCCTGGCTGAATCTTGTTTACTAAAATACTGCCTTAGCTAAACAATTTCCAATTTCTGAATCCTTATACCCTTCAAGAAAACCTTCCCAGCTGGCAAGTTGCAGCAAATCTCCTGACCAAGTATTCCACTCCTTATTTGCCTTTGTTTTAAACCTGTAATTTGCAGATTTTTGTTGGAGAAAAAAAACCGCCCATGCAGCATTTCCGAGACAATGAGAACGCCTGCCCCATCTGCAAATCACCAGTTTCCTTTTTACAACCAGCACTTTTAAACCCAGAGTAGCCCTTTACGGAACTCTGTTCGCTGATTGTCATGTCAGCCGTCTAGAATCCTTCTAAGCTTTAAAAGGTTCCCACAGATCTTCTCACAGCGTCCCTGTCTGATTTCTGAGTTCCCTGTCACTTAGCGTATGTCAGTCCCATTGTTCGAACAGGACCTGCCTTCTGCTCAGCACCGAAAGGCCCCAGAAGAGTGATCCACTGAGCTTTAATGGAACGTCGGTAAACAAAGATTATGATTGGAAAGCTTCTCAGATTAATTCTGTGTAATACTCTCTGTCTCCAGAGATAAACAGTGGCAACATAAATTGTAATATGAAGTAACTTTCCATACTGATATTTTACTGTAAGTGCTGTCATATTATGAAGTTTCTCTCCAGAGGTCTTTGAAGCTCTGAAGGTGAGTCTATAATTTCAAGACAGATGTTTTGGTCTGTCACAGACATCCAGGTATCTTTCTTCCTGGTCATAATTTTATTATTGTCAGTAAATTCTGTAACACTTTACTTAATGCAGTCATGTATAACACATTATATATACCTTCATAACGCATTATAAAGACAGCTATAACTCTTTATAAAAATGCATAACACAGTATAGTCAGCTGGGTAAAAAATAGCTTCCTAATGCAGTAAAAATCATTCTTAATTCTTATACTAACCATTATATAGCATTATGTATCTATAGTGCATTATATATGAGAGCTTCATAAAGCATTCATAATGCATAATAAACATGGCTATAATGTGTTGTGCCTTTTTTGTAAATAGTTATACCTGTGTTTATAATACTTTATGAATGCATTATAGTGCATTTTGAAGGTATCTGTGATGAATTATGATGACTGCTGTAAGTAAAATGTTACCGTAAATTCCTGCGTGTTTGGGTTTCCTGTACTGTATATGTTCAGCGTTCCTGCTATGCTGGCTCAGTTGCTATTTGCTTAATTGCCTACGCTGTTGGACTGTGTGCCTTGCATCTGACTGCTATCCGGTCCTGAGCGTCCCCTGCCCCTTACTTCCTGATTAGGCAACCTTGAACTTCATAGGCAGATATGGATGAATGGTTGGGATTTTAAGCAGAGTGGGGTTTTGTTTTCGCAGTGGAAATAATTTCCATCACACAAACATATGTTTTCCTGCTCCGTCGTTGAACATATGGGAATATGAACAAGCATAATAAAAGGATTGAGGGATTCAGTGAAGCTGTGAACCTCAAGACCTTTATTAGAAATTGTTCTTGAAGGCATCCAAAATACTGTACAACATAATGTATAGTTCTTTAAAATGAGTTGAGGATAGAAGATATCATAGGATATGAAGGCCACGTTTCACAGAGATACAGACTAGGAAATCACTCCTAGTGGGTCTTTTGAGAAGGTCGCCAATACTGTAAGTCCTTCAGAATGCTCTGCTTTAATTCATAATGAATGTACCACAATGAACGTCTCCGGCAACCTTGAAATAACTGGTCACAGCTCAACAGAGAAGTTGGCCAGAGTTCTTTAATCAAGCGATGAAAATACCCTGTAGCAGCATTCTCAGACTACATGGGTAGAGCGCAACCTCTACCTGAGGCGTCAAATTCCATTAGTCTGGTCTGAAAGCCCGGCAGTCACCTGTGGGTGCTTTCCTGGCACGCTGATCTTTCTTGCGACATGGATGGATGGTTATTTTTCAAAGACAGGCCAGGATGCATGCTCTGTAAACATACCATTTTGTGAGGTTCTCACTTTCCCGGTTTGGTTTATCTTACGGTCACTGCCTGATGATTCCTACTTGCTCGGAACACAGCCTCGAACAGAATCTCTCCACTGGTTTTTTTCCCCTCACATTTTGGGACTTCCTCTGGTGCCAGCACAGCTCATCTTAATCTTTGAGGGACGCTGGCTGTGTTTCCGTTGCCATTAGCAGCAAAGGCAGTATGCTAGCCACGAGTCTGTCACTGGCACCTCTGCAGTGCAAACATCCAAATGTATTCACCAGGGGATCTGACAGGCATGCCTAGTCTTGCTGCTGCCGGAAATCAGACATCACAGTGCGCTACTGCTACAAGGACCCCCTGAAACACTTGCTGTAATTTTACAAACTACCCCTAGACAACAGCTCTGAAAAGCAATACTCATTGGTGAACGCCAAGTTAACAGAGATCCTCATCCTCTTGAATGAAGAGCTCGTTGAAAAGCAGAGGTAGTGGCTTATAGAAGGTAATTTGCGTGAGTGTACCAGTTAGGTACAGCATGAGTAATGCCTACCATTAGTGTCAGATATCTGTTTTATTGCTAGCAGAGCAATGAACAGCTATTGTGAATATAATGGCTGGAGTAAATGACTTCAGTATTTCCACTTCACGGCAGAATTGTCCGATTCCTTGATTTGCATTTTCTCCTCCTTCTCGCTGATGCTTTTGTCCAGCTGGTGTAGGCGTCCGTTTTTTGCTACTCTGTACCTGTTAGCTCCCGTTTCATCAAATTTTATTGTTCTCTCTTTTGTGTGAAGTTCTATCCTTTCATCCTAATGGATTAAAAACATCAACTATTTGCAGTCATTTTATTTATTTAGCAGACAATAAGGTGACATGCAGCAGAGTTAGTCCTTGGAGCAACTGGTCCTTGTTCATGGACCCAATTGGAAAATCACTCTGTTAACTTTGGGATTTGAACTAGTATCTTCCTGTCACAGATACCTCACTACTCCCTGGTACTTGGATTGTCATAAGACTAGCTATTATATGTTTAGCCAAAGGAGATAGTTTTCCATGGTCCCATTTAGTCTACCAGGGCGCATCATGTGATCTAAGACCAATCTCACAGGACCAGCCCTCAAACCCCTCTTTCTATGAGGGTTCCGAAGTGCCGGTAAATGCTTTTGCCGTTGATTGATCTTGTAGGCTGGGGGGGGGGGGTGGGCGAGACCAGAAGGGGGAGAATGTAAAGGTGAGGGGGATAGCACCAATGGAAGCTGCAAGTGCGGGAAGATGGAAGCGTTGTGCGGCCGACCATGGGGTCCTCGTGCCGGTTGACCGGACTCTAGCAAGCAGGGCGGGAGGGTGCGGCAGCGTGTGGCCCAGCGGGATCGGACCCTGTGCCTGTTATCAGAAGGCCACAGGTCGCCATCCCACACCCAGCAGCGTGATTCCTTGTTGGATCCTTGGGCAAAGGCCCTTAACCCCGGTTGTGAAAGAGATTGCTTTCTCAAAAATGTGATTTCTTATTAATAAAACGTAACAGTCCATCCATCTTTCAGTTTTGGTTGGGGGTGGCTGGGGTTTGTTGGTGGGGTGCTAAGGTCCCCACCAGGTAGCATAGGGCATGAAGCTGCGTGCACTTGGACGGACCATCGGTCCAGCGCAGCATAGCAGCAGTAGCACGATGACCTCACACCTCCAGAGCCGTGAGTTTTTGTTTATCAATATATTTATTTATCCATCCACCCATTTTACAACCCGCCTGTCCGTCTGGGTCGTGGGGGGTCCGGAGCCTATCCCGGAAGTTATGGGCATGAGGCGGGAAACAACCCAGGATGGAGGGCCAAGCCATCGCAGTATATTTATGTAGCAGATGACAAGTTAGAAAGCAGGGAGAGACAGTCCCTGCAGAAACTGGAGGCTAGGGGCCTGGCTGAAGGGCCCAGCTGGGGAATCACTCTGCTGACCCTGGGATTTGAACCAGCAACCTTCTGATGACCTTCGAAGTTACACTTTGCATTCAGTATATGCATGATGTTCTCAGTATGTTCAAGTGGGTTTCCTCTTGTATTCTAAAGACGTGGATTTGTGTGTATGTGCGTGACCTGTAATGGACTGGCATTCAGCATCATGCGTTCTCTGGAATCGGCTCCAGGCTTCACACTCCCCTGCACTGGAAGCGCAGTTAGGGGACAGGGTCAGTTAATAATCAGGCTCCATGTATTGTTATCGCCAAGCGGCAAGGCGGATGGTTTGTTAACGACAGATCGGAATGATGCTGATTTGAATTTTAGGCGCTTTAAGGTGTAGTACCCGAGAGAATGATCTTCAGCCTGAGTTACTACAGTAAAATTTCCTCTCCTATAAATATTGAAATATAGTTTTCCATGGATTCATGTGTCTGTAACGCCATATAATAATAATATTTTATTTCTGGCCTAATTTAACTGCTGAATATAAATTCTGGCGGCTTCTTCGGAGATCACTACACAGCATCGCTGTCCCTTTAAGACCTACCCATGACGTCAAAGCGTTTCTCAAAGACGGTTTATTCGTATATTACTCAAAGGCAGAAAACAATAATTATGCTGACAGTGAAAATGAGAGAAGGGGCTTCAAAGTGATTTGGCCGTCCAGCCGCGTGTGTAGCAGCTACGTAAATGATGGCGTTCTCAGGAAATCCAAGCATCAAACTAAGATCTTTAATGAGATTAATAATCATAATTCCAGTCGTAACTCAGATTTGATAAAATACACTTTGCTGTCATGCCTTTGTACAGAGTTACTGTACATGACAGCATTTATGAATGACGGTTTGTTGCTATATTATTACACATTATATGTTTTTTTTTTTGTGTGTTTGTGTCACAGTTTTTTTGTCAAGGTGTGTTAACATGCCACTTTACCCTTTACTTGTGATTGTTGGTGTAGATACTCGTAATTCTGCCAGTGTCGAGGGAGCCTCAGTCTCTCTAAATGGATCAGTAATGGGAGAAGCACTTCAGGTTTCACCCAGTACATAGAGGATGTATTTTTTCAAAGAAACTATTTTCCAGAGATGAGAAGACTGGGGCAGTGGGGGTGGTGCGGGGGGGGGGGGGGAGC
>JABFEB020000038.1:17659300-17671361 GCA_019775895.2 Stomatorhinus ivindoensis | reverse complement strand
GCAGCAGATGCAGGGGGGATGGGTTTGGGTCTATGTGATGCTCTGGGGGGGGGGGGGTGGCGGCTGCAGCGCAGCAATGACGTGCTGCCCCCTTGCGTCTCTTCCGGATAGGTAGAATTGGATGGTCTCACAGGACACATCGAGTTCAACAGCAAGGGCCAGAGGGCCAACTATGCCCTGCGGGTCATGCAGAGCACCAGAGACGGGCTGAGGCAGGTAAAGTCACATCCGGGCCGCCAGGGGTGAGCGGGACACGGAGCTACGCTTACTGTGGGGGCCCTGGGGAGACGGTGGGGGCCCCCAGACCCCAGGAGCAAGGATTTATTTAAGGTGGGGACATAAGAGTGCCCATAATACAAAGGGCATAACCTTGTCATTGTTGTTTGTTTTTCTTTGTGAGGTGACCGTGAGTGTCCTGAAAGGCACCATTAAATAAAAATAATAATAATAATAATAATGTTATTAGCCAATGATATATTTTGAATCAGTGAGTGACAGGAAGGGGGCACTCCAGAGTCCAATCAAATTCCAGCTGGGGCCAGTGCCCCTGTGGCCCCGCCTCCGTATACGCCCCCCTGCCTGGCCCCAAAGACGTTGCACAGCGCTTGAACTGTTATGACAGATGTGTCCACCCTTCCGGATACACCTGGCTGAAAGTTCTGGTCGTCTTTTTTTCTTTTTCTTTTTACAAGCACGTGTAATATGCAGAAATCTGGCTATTTTACAGGGAAACGTCATCATATTCAAAGAAGCTGTTTCATACCAGCAGACATCGAGCGCCTCCAAGACGTTATTGTGAATGTCAATGAGGCTATGCCTTGAAATAGCACACAAGAGCCATCAAGCAAACAGGCCCGACTTAATATCCATTACACACTGGCGAGATCAATGGAAAACGCCATTATAAACTGTAATGAATCAGTAACCATGTTGCTGTTTAATGCTATCAACATAACTCTCGTGCTTTCGTGACAGCGAACCACTGTAATTGGTGTGAATTATGTAGTGCACAAACACAAAATTTCCATTATTTTAAACAAATTTGCCAGCAAAAGGAACAAATGTTGAGTAAGACATGATGATGGTGAGGAAATAGTCAGTTATTGTGGGTTAAAGAGGAAAGGTTGGGCTCCGCCGAGCCTCACTATCCTGTCTCTGGCCTGGCGAAGTGGTGAAGAAAAATGCCCCACATTTTACCGTATTCACCAGTGGCAGGTTTCCAGGAGGCCTCCTCCGCAGCATGGAGAAGACGTTCCCACCCACAGGGGTTATTGACATAATGTTCCACTGCTGTGCGGAGAGGATTAGAGAAATCAGTTAGAGCACCGCTTCCCAATCCAATCCTCGGGGACCTGCAGCAGTCCATGTTTTTGCTCTCCGGGACCTTTGAGGGAGCAAAAACACGGACTGACGGTGTGTCCCTGAGGATTGGATTGGAAAATGCAAAGATCTGGAACTCCGAGCCCAGTCCTTGGGAAGCCCCAGACAGGCCGCTCTGTTGCTCCATCCGAGTCATTCGGTGTTCTCAGTTGCCTGATTGCTTGGTTTCAGATCTAGGTTTACCTAGTACGAGTGTTTTGGGAGCTGTGAGGGACACACTAAAATGTGTCTGGGGGTCCCTGAGAACTATGTTAAGAAACTCTGAGTTAGAGGGTCTTGGGTGGTCATGGAAGTGTCTGGAACGTGGTAGGACTGCTCTCTGCTCCCCCTCCTGTTAGGACCATGAGCCTGAAAAGATGGCTTATGATGCATGACTCAAGGGAAGAATGGTGACGGCAGAGCCTCTGGGGGCTGGTGGCTTCATTGAGAGAAGTTGATTCCTCTATGCTGACCTGGGGCATCTATGATTGTGTGATGGTCAGTTCCTCCCCCTTCCGATTCAATTAACCAGGCTAAACAGAGAGCGGTTCGCATGGGATTTCGCTGGCATAAAACATGAAGCTGTCATTTCGGGGAAAAACACATAATCGACTAATCAAGCGTCGGGCACCATGTGGAATCAGAGGCAGGTGTGGCTCTACACAGGGATCGAGCTTTGATGACCATCCCCTGTATCAATGACCAATCTTCTAACCTGAACACTTGGTATCACAACTCAAAAATATTTGACTGCTTACTGTAGTTCTGGGTTGGAAGTCACCATCAAATAACACAGTGTTTCTCAACCCAGGCCACATGGATCCTCAGACAGTCCACATTTTTGCTCCCTGTCAGACAGTCCACATTTTCGCTCCAAACAATTGAGAACAATGAATACCTGGTACAGGTGTAGTGGTTCAGTTGTGATACCATTACATAATGCTTACATAATGGTGAACTTTAGCGCCCAGTAATACCAGTACGAAGACAAGCCTACATTTGCGGGGGAGCTCCTGGCTCTCTGGATGTTCCTCTCAAAATGGAAGATGCTCCTCTTCTACTTGGCTGCATCAGAAGACGTGCTGGGCAGTGGACACGCTTGCCTTGGCATGCTGTGAAAAATGTCACTATCTGCAACTATTGCATTCTGTGCTTTTGGCAGCAGAACCGCATCACACGCTCCTAGCGTATTTACAACTGCACCGTGCTGAACGTCTGAGAATAAGCGTTTCTACACGAACAGAAGAGCTTTTCTCTGCCCTCCTGTGATCCATTTGTGCAAAACATGATTACAGCTCCCTGGTTAATGTGATAAACCATTATGACTGTGAAGTCTCACCACAATGGGATTAGACAGTGGAGCGTGGTACCTGATATGTCAGAAATGGCAATTTCATATGTGGACATCCAGATTATAGAGGGAGTAGCTGAAATTTTGGTCCACTCTCTGGATTGCTCCCAACACTGTCATGCTGCAGACTGGTATTTGGTCGACCAAAGGAATATGAATCAGACCACTTGTTAAACTTTACTGGCATAAACAAGGGCTTAATGTAATTTTTTTTAGCAGACCCCTTTGCCAAAGTGACATACAGTATCTGGAAAAAGTCATACCTACTGAAAATCATTTGTTTTTTAACAAGATAATGACTCTAGCTGCCGGGGTAGATTAATGCATCGGATATCCTAGACTGCAGCCTAAGGGCCTCGTATCAACAAGGGCCCCACTTGGCCAAACCTGGATTTTCAATATGCAACAATCTTTACCGCCAGCACCACACGTGCTGTTTAGCATATTATTGATGTTCTATCATCTTTAATTCTGTCTTGTTACTCTTTCAGATCAAAAAATGGCTTGAATGCCCCACTTGAGGGGCCGCGTAGTCGTATCAGCCTGGGGACCCCAGATAAGTGAATCCTCCCCCGGATGGCTGTCTGAGACAGAGTGTAGATCGGTGGCCAGATGAGATAGCTAGGTTTCTGAAAAGGTCGTGAGGCCGTTTTGAAGGCTGAGAGGGATTCCACTGAGTAGATGCGGTTGGGAACCTCAATAAAAATGCCAGTTTACCTAACTGCATGGCTGCAGAAGGAAACGCGTACAACATGCAGAGAAAATACACACTCTGCCCGCATACAGGATGGGGTTTGAACCCCCAACCATACAGATGTCGAACAAGAGTTTTGGCTATCGAGTCTAGCAAAAGAATTAAGGGGTGTTTCTCAATATACGTACTTGGCCGTACTTGTGTTCTCACTCACCCTTATGATGCCATGCTCCATCGCCGAGGTACAGCTCCAATACTCAAGAGCAAAGGCATGGAGGGCAGTAAAAATACACGAGTGCCATTCTTGCCTCGCCCCAGATATCAACCACACATTGGTTGCATTCTCATCAAACAAGACAAATACCATGATTTTTTGCAGTGTTTTTTGCAAGTTCGAGCTGGGGAGGCATGTTAGCGAGACCGATCTTGCCAAGACTGCAAGTATGATCTTTGCGTTCTTGGTATTGAGAAACACCAAGGGTCAGGCAAATTTATCAGCGTATAGTGTGCATAGTCTGAACTTCATTCCGCTTGCTGGTCCTGTTATAAATTGGCCCCAACCTAGAGTTGGGCATATGCACTGCGTCAATTCACCGGTCTCCTGGAGCGTGAGGCCACCAGTTGGTCACCAGTGACGTGATGAATGTGTTGCACGTGATGCACTCAATCTCGAGGATGGATCACCGGTTTCCGGCTTGTACTGGGGACACTGTCATACCAGCTGGCTCCTTTAAGCCCATCGGTTATTAACTGTCACCTCAGTGACTGCCCCGCATCCTCTGCTTAATTGCCTTAACATATGTGTGCAATGCTCCAGAAAATGGGGAAATTAGCATGAAATGTAAAACCCAGGTGTATGTTGGGTCTCCGGGACACCAGTATGCATCACTGTCCTGCTGATCGATGCGGGACCCTGTTTGGTGTCCCATTCCATGTATACACATTGTTTAAATGATCCTGAAAGGTAGCATAGAATAAAACTATGTTTGTAGCATGTTCATTGTTAATTGTATGGCTGTTTGATAGACTCTCAAGGGCTACTAGACCCAGGTTTCACCACCCACACAATACTGGTGTAGGGACATATCCATACCCAAATATACACCCTTGGATTAACAGCTCCAGTACGAAACTAATGCTTTACAGTGGGACTACAAGCCTATGCTTTGAATGGGTAGAGAGCCTACTTAGTTATATGTCTTACACAGTTTGCCAGCAACAAATTGGCATTAAAACAATGAATATGAGGTTCATATTCAGCCAAAACTTTACCCTGAACTTTAGATGCACTTAAAATCCAGTTGTATTTCAATTTGGCTTGGCAGTGTATGTCACTCTCTATAGTGAGATATCTGTAGATATTGTATCCTTGACTTGGCCTATCGATACAGCGGTTAGGAGGCTGTATTCTGGGATGCGATTACAACTGCTGCCTTTTGGGTGAGCGACTGGTGTTCGAGTTGCTAATTCATCAAAAAAAAAGTAAAAGACCAAGGCCCACCTACTAAATTGAAAAAGCCATGTGTTTGTGTTAAATTATGCTTGCTTGTCTGAGTTTTAAGGAGCTTAATTGTCCTCAGAAATGAGTAACACGTAGCACGCTCATGAATAACCAACAAAGCCTGCGCTAACTTCATCATTGAGTTGGTAGGCCTTGACAGGCTAACATCGGCCATGATTCAAGTCACGTGACTCAAGAGAGGACATCCGTGACATCGCCATTCAGGTGCAGGACGTGGCCGCTAATTAAAAGTGTTGCCATGGCTACAGCAGCACTGCTGTCCTCCCACATGGAGTTTGTCAACCTGCATGCAACGCAGTTTGTGTTTCGACGTGTATATTTTAATTACCTCCAAGGCGCGTGAGATCCAACCGTTAGTTTTTCAGGGGGCACGTCGTCCTGCAGAGTCTGCCACCGTTACCTCGGGGATGTTGGGGGTTTTGTTTTTTTCTTATGGGGGGGGGGGTGTCCTGTAATCGTGATGCTCTACGGGAGCAATCCGCAGCCCGGCCGCATCATTCGGAATGCCGAGCTGTTGGCTGGTATGGAAAATCACATCAAGCATTATCAGTCAACGGAGGAAAATGCTGAGGGGGGGGTGACAGCTCGACTTGTGGCAGCAGATGCTTTCTGCTTGTGCGGCTTTTGCTCATTTAATGCAATTTCCTCTTTTTTAAACATCTTATCCATCCTCATTGGCCGGTTGCTCAGCCAAATTGTTCACACCAGCAATGTTGGCTTTGAAATACTTGGTTGCCTGTCCAGTGTGCGAACACATGTGCAACTGGACCCATTTCTCCGTGCGTGTGAACTGAGGCAGCGTCAGAAAACACGGGTTCGAATCATTGTACGTTTCTGCAGAAAGTTCTGCACGGAGAGCGAAGAGATGAATGGTATTATATATATCATGGTGGCCACTGTCCCAGATGTTGAGTAAGGCAATGACGGGTGAAAATGGAGAATGCAGTTACCGAGAAGATTGATCAGGGGTATGGAATGGGGGGGGGTGGGTTGACAGGTGGGGCAACTAAGGGTGCTTGGGAATGGTGGACGGGAGCTAGATACAGTGACATCTGTCTCTCAGGCTGAGGTAACACTTGCATGCATAAGTGCACGCAGGATAACAAACACACACACAGACGCCGCGGGCTAATGACACAGGACTCAGAAGTACACAGGACTCACCCACACATTTGCAGTATCTCGCTTGCGAGTGGTGGGGGAGGGGGGTTTGCTTACAGCCCGATCAGAGGAAGGCTTTGAGTTAACAAAAAAAAAACAAACAAGCCCAAAACACTGCAGGAGCAAAGCAGTTACGAGACCCCTCATGTGGCCTTTCTGATGACTGGCACTGATCCCCTACATCCTACACCTACCAGCTGCAGCGTGTGAACATGTGTGACATCGCCCCCAATAGGGGTGGAGGATGCGGGTGAGCCGCTCTTATTTACTCCCAATTTGAATATTTCTGGCAGGCATTTCTCAGCTTCAAACTGTGTGCCACTCTGAAAATACCACAGTCTACAGAAGGGATTACCGCGGTGATGAAAGCTCCCTTAGTCTGCCCTTTGCAATCCTGCAGCATGGATTTTTTGATTGGAAAAACAGAACACCTGTTACCTCCAACAATATTTATATACAGGGGTGCATATAGGGGCGGGACCACAGGGGTACCAAGCTGAAAGCTGATTGGCCCACAGAGTACACTGTCCCCTGTCACTCACCGATTTAAAACATTGGCCCCTCTGTATGCATTATAACCTCTCTTACGCCTCTCACATAAAAAAATCCTAGACTTTCATCAAAGCCTATGCCTGTATGTATATATATATGTGTGTGTGTGTCTGTGTATCGTACATATGTAAACTCATATATAGGTTTATATGTCACACTTTGCCTTAAGGGTGGCTTATTGTCAAACAACACAGTCACCTTCTATGGCTCTTTGTTGATGACAGTCCCAAACCCCGAGAACGCTGCATGACATGTGACAGAACCACACCGCAGCCATGCTGCAGTGCCCATCACAATACACTGCACCAGTCCGGGGGAGGACAGATCATGAGACCTGAGACTGCCATCCCTCCACCCCCCCACACTGACTAGACCGACGTTTACAAATAACCCTACCGGCCCGCTGTCGCTCACACGGGGAGGGTCCGCAGATGTGTTCAGTCCCCCGCAGTGGCCAATTCTCCATTAAAAGCGTCCTTTACCACTCACCACAGTGTTGGTTCTGTAAGGTAAGGCCTATCAGTGCTGAGCTGCTGTTTTCAGGACGCTGGGGGGGCGGGGTCTTTTTGGACCCCTGCATCACCATGGATCATGACGTCAGCTATTTTGAGCTCGTGGGAGTTTTACTTACATAAAAATGAGGGCAAAACAAAAAGCGATTGGTTCAGCAGCTAGAGGAGACAGGACCAAGACATTCGATTAGTTTGTCCTGCCTCCTCTAGTTGTTTGAACCCACCTTCTGTACAAACTGATTGGTTCTCTCTCTGAACCAATCATTTTTCATTCTGCCCTCAGAACATTTTTGTGTAAGTAAGAATTAAGCCGTTCTCATGTGTTAGTTAATTGAAGTAGCAGATATATCTAGGGGGCATTTCAGGCATTATATAACCCTACCTATAGGGTGTGGGGTTACCCTGGGCTGACATTGGGTCTCTCCTCCAGTTTGGGGTCTCCCCACATGGGGACCATGTCAGCAGACCATGTCCAGCAACCCCGGTACTGAATTAGCTGCATCAAGCACCTCCAGGTATAGATCCCACCATAAACCGGCGCGGCATAAAGTGCACCGCCACGCTACCATTAAATATGTAATGCCATAAACCTGGGGGAAAATGTTGGTGTCCTAATTCTCGCTGGGCAATGACGGATGGAAGTAATACCCAGAGCCGGTGACTCTTAGGGTGAGGAGCGCTCACTGTAATTCAGGGGAACCGTCAGTATGAGTCATTATGGGTGTGAGTAATGGGACCCTAAAGAAGATGCTTTACACGGGCGAATTAGAGGGCGCCGGTGGGCATGCTCCCACTGCGTGTAAGCAGGCCATCCAGCTGTATAATGGGTCTCTGCTAGGTGGAGGGGATGCGATACTGTCCTACTAAGGCAACTCTGTTTTATCATATGACAAAATACTTTAGCTCAGCCATGCCCGGTTTTGTGGAACTCAGAGTGTGAAAATGACATAAACTACAGAATCAACCTACCTACTGGCCAGACAGGTGGGCAGTCAGTGTTATTTACAGTGTTTTGTCGTTGTAGGGCAAAGTACAATAGGGATAGATACGGAGCTTGCCCGGGGGCTCCACGGTGGCACCAGTTATCTAGCCCTGGGATTTAAACCAACAACCTTTCTGATCCCAGGCATGGAGCACTAACTTTCTGAGGTACATGCTACCCCCCTGTAGGCCCTGAACCCCAGGTGTCTGTGAAGGAAGGTGCTCTAAATGGGAATTGGAGATGGGGGAATGGCATGGGCTCCAGGAAAACCGGCGTTCTGAGTTTCTCGTACCGTGAGCCGAGCCGGGTGCCCAGGAGCCGTCAGCAGGCCCTAAACAACCACCAGCAGCCTCCCGGAAGCCCAAGGACCAGCAGGATGCCATCCAGCTGCGAGACGGGAATGCCATTGTCTCTCGGGCGCCGGGAGACGCAGATGTTCCAATCCTCTGAGATCCCTCCACACAGTTTGGTGCTATTGATTAGGCGGGGCCATTGGCTGACTAATTGCGTCTGGAGTAGAGTAGAGCATGCTTATTTGTTTGTTTGCAAACCGAAACAATGTGGGGGGGCGGGGGGGGGGGGCAGCCTGATCTCCTCTTCAGCAGCCGGCCTTTCCCGATAGGAGGCAACTTGCTAATTAAGTCTTGTAATGGAGGCAGTTAATCAGGGATTTGGTTTCAGGCAGTCACAGCGTGCGCATGTGTTTGTGTGCGCCGCCTCCTCCGATCTGTCCGCCCCCCAGCCCCCTAGTAGCGAATCCTGAGCCTGCTTCTGTACCTCATGTCCTGTGCTAATCTTAATGAATCACAGATTACCCCAATTAGCCCCTCGCACCCATCAGGGGGGGCTCTTTATCTGTTCTGACAGGTTCTCGGTCGTCTGCCCCCAAAGAACCCAGGCCCAACGTAAACAAACACAAACAAACTCCTGCTTCACCCATCTCTGTTCCAACTCTGCCCCTGGCGGTGTCCCTGTCAATTTGGAGAGATGGCCAAAGCAGTCAGGTCAGTGTACAGCACCCCCTGCTGGACAAGTCTGAAACAGGTCAAAAACAAGCCATAATATGTGTGTACAGTTGGTTGTGTTAGCTGGGCAGGGGCATATACAGGGGCAGGGCCAGAGGGACACTGTTCCCAGCTGAAAGCTGATTGGCCCATAGAGTCACCATCTCGAAACATGCCATTGGCTAATAAGGCCCTATTATATATATCATGGCCCCTTTTATGCAAGTATATATCACTGCAGGCAGGAGCCGACTGCCAAGTGGGAGGGGCTATGTTGAGTAGGAGGGGTTTATAATGAGGGGAAGGGTTTGGGCATCAGATGATAACAGCTAGGCCCCTTATTTTAAACCCCTCTCACATTGCCCCTCCCACTGGGCTTTCGGCTCCTGGCTGCAGCAATATGCCTCCCCCTTTTATGCCCGCAGCTATTATAAAAATCGGAGAATTGCCCCCGAAGCTGGGTGTCCGCATCCTGAAAAGCTTCGACGAAATCTGCTGCATTAATGACACAGATGGATGGAGGAGGAAAATCTGTTTGAATCATTCGTTACTTGCAGCTTGTCTTTCCGCAGGGCGTAATGAAGTTTTAATAAAGCCCAGGCGCGTTCAGCCCCGATTGCTCCCTCACGGCGAGGTTTACGGTCCTTAATCAAGCAAATGACCCGTATATGTTTCAACACGTGGCCTGTCACTAAAAAAAGCGTACATACAAGTTGGAAAATTAAACTGGCCTATCTAGGGAGACAGGAAATGACACAAAATGTGTGACATTTATAAACATGTGAGACTTAATGTGCTAATATGATTAATGTGTTCTGCAAAGTTTTTTTTTTTCAAACCTTCTGTAGAAGGGTAAGTTTATCTACTATTTAAAGGCCAGTTGCTACATAAACCTTTTTTCCCTCCCAGTCGTACCCCGTTGAACATCACTATAAAATCAAAAAAATTGGGCCCTCTTTTGCACGCCCGCGCTGCCCAATTCCATGAAAGCTTCGCCTTTAGTTTATCATTCGCCCCTTATCTCTGCGCCGCGGCGCTCAGCCCGCAGCCGCGTTTTTTCGCGGTGCCTGAAAGGCGGTTCCGCGGGCAGCGTGAAAGCAGCTCTGCTTTCTCTCGGAAGACATTATCAGCAGGAACACAGAGCCGCTTCCCAGCGAAGGAGAGCGCCAGCAGAGCCGCAGCCTAATCCGGTGTGCTGCCCAGAAGTGCGGACTCTGGAGAGGAGCCGGTTCGGCTCACGGCGTGCGCGGCTGCTGCGCTGCCTCCAGGCTCGGAGGGGGGTTTCCCGGATGACGTCTTCATACCCGTGTGGCGGAGTAGGTGGGGATCCCGCGGAGATCCAATTAGACGAGGTCTCTCGTTTGAACAGCGCCACAGTGAACTCCAGGGTATATAGTGATTACGGAGAGCACGCGAATGGAGCAGAGCAGGGTTATTATGGCTAACGGAAAGTACAACTACAAAAGAACGTAAATGAAATGAGCAAAAATAAACGAAACAAAAAACCATTGCTTCCAAAAATAAGTTAAATGAAACAAAATCAAATGAGAAATAATAGTATTTGATACTATTTAGCTGAAGTAATGGTTTGTTTAGCTACCATTAATAGTACTTGGACCCTGTTTTGCCCCTTTTGAGGATATGACGTGTGCTGCGTGATTCTCACACATGAAGTATCTCTACAACTTTCAGCCTACCCCTACAATAAAATGACTAAATCTTAAACTAAAACTAAATATAAATATATTTTTAAAACAAAAACTTGCAGAACTGAACACTGATGTATAATCAGAGTGGGATACCACGTGATTTAATTATTGATCCCCATAGAGGGGATTCTCTTTATATCACTCCCACCTCGGCGGGTGAGAGCAACCTGCCCCCCCCCCCAAGGGCAGCTGCACAGGGAGCTGGGGGGGGGGGGGTTAAGGATCTCGCTCATGGACCGGCAGATTTGCTGAGGCTTAGGCTCAAACCCGTGACTTTCCGATCACAGGTCCAGAGGGTTAGCCCACTCAGCCAAATATCTGCCCCCCGGGGGTGTCTCTCACTGTTATTACAGGTATCTTACAGTTCTACTCCAATACCGGTCCGGCCTCAGGCCCCTGCAGCGATTTTGACATAACCTTACAGAAATCAGCCGGAAAGGCCACGGGATTTGCTGAACGGGGGGGGGCTGTGTTGCCATTAAGCAGGCATTGCGATGAGGAAACGCAGCATGCACCCTTAGCCAAACCCCATCTTTCTCCACGGGCCTGCATCGCTAAGACGGGCCCCAGGCCAAATTTCCCGAGGGGCCGTCCAGCCGTGTGATGTAAGTAGCAAAGTCACCTCAGCCTGAAAGCGCCTGTTAATCAGATCGATGGGCCTGGCGTCTCCGGAAGCCCCTGTCAGGTGAGGGAGATGGGTCCTGATTTCAAGGGGCTGTCGACGACATTGTGTCAAGCGCAAGCAAGAGCCGGGGCTGACAAATCTAACTATGTGGGCTTTGGTCGGGGAACGGGGTCGTGGGATAGGCATTCACCCCCTAAGCAATCTTGGTGAAGTATAGAAAGTCTGTCAGCTTCTGGCAAACATAGGCTCAGAAAATATTGGTATTATATTCTACATGGTTTTATACAATATATCGACTAGTGATGTCTGATTCATGAATGACTAATTTTTTTGAACCAGCCCTTTTCAGTGAGTTGGTCAAACCGGTTTTCAAATCTAAAACAATCAAACTTTTTGTAGATCCATGCACTGTACAGGTACACATCTTAGATTCTAAGAATCAAAAAAATCAACAAATCAACATAAAAAAAACAGAGCGACCTTTTTAAATTTGCATATATACTCAGCAAAAAGAGAAACGTCCCTTTTTCAGGACTGTGTATTTCAACAATAATGTTGTAAAAATCCAAATAACTTTACAGATCTTCATT
>JABFEB020000038.1:17613815-17631857 GCA_019775895.2 Stomatorhinus ivindoensis | reverse complement strand
TGCTGCCCAAGTCGCAACACTGCACATTTCTTTGCAGTGGTTCTGTGTTCACTGCTGCCCAAGTCGCAACACTGCACTTTTTGAAGATTTTTTTATTTTTTTTTTTTTTAAATAAACTCTGTCCGTGAATTGCCATGCCAAGTGACTTCTTTCTGAGTGGGGGGGGGGGGGGACAAAAAAACATTTATTTAATTGTGACACACAAAACAATGTGCATCTCAGTGTCTCAGAGGAATGTGTCCTTAGCTATTGCAGCCATCCTATGACGAGGCCACTAGGCGTGGGTCCGGGGGGGGGGGGGGAATGCCGGTCACATTATTTATTTACTTATTGAGTGATGATGCATTTTTTCCCCTCTCATGGGGGGTCCCAGAACAGATTCTGCACTAGTTGGTTGTGGAAATGTGTCCCGGAGCGTCCCGGGAGGGCGGGTCCAGCGGGCAGGAACAGGAGCAGCCCAGTGCACGACACTTCCCGGCCTCTCTCTCTCTCTATGCCCCCCCCCCAGCTGTCCGTGTGTGACGAAATGCTGCAGGAGCTGCGTGGGATCGTGACGTGCCGGGACAGCTTGCAGCTGCGGCGGCGGAGGGGCCCAGGCGGGGCCCCCAGGACGAGGCCCCTCCTTCCAGAGGAGCCCGGGCGGCTGCGGGCGGTGACCAGCCTCAGCAATGGCATGGTGTGCGGGCCGGGGGCCACGGCCGGCGTGCCCGAGGTGCTCGCCCACAGACTGGCTCAGGAGGCCGCCCTGGTGGCACGGAGCTGCGGCCACGCCCGCATCTGCCCCGAGTGCCGCCGTTTCCAGGGGTTACGGGCACGTGTGGCGGGAGCGGCCGGGGCTTCACCCACCCACAGCGGGGGCAGCTTCGAGTGGGAGAAGACCATTGACGTCGGGGAGCCCGAGTAGACTGCACGATCACCCCCCCTCCCCCTCCCGTTTGGTCTGTTCCATTTCCCTGGGCACTCTGAGGCAGGTAGTGTAACAGCAGACTGGACCGTACCACACCTCCTGAGGGGTGTCCAACTCCGTGCCCACTGTCTCCCCAGGGCTCTGGCGGATGCCCATGAGGAGCATCATACTATGCAGCATCTCTCTTTGCTTTGTCGCCGTTTTATTTTCCGTCGGGTCCGTCAGCCGCCGACACAGATATTCGTCACTGCGGTTTCCGCATCACTGCTGTCCCCATTGTCCATGATTAGCATAAGCGTCGTTGTTCATTCTTCCTTTTTTATGTTCGACGGACACACTTTCCAACCCGAGAGCTGCAGAAACCGAGCCGGGAGAGGGAGGAGACTGCGAATCACTCGTTCGGTTTTAAAAAGTGCCAAAAACTGTGCGTGAACCCTGTGCTGTGGAACCGAGTCGCATCGCAGCCCCGACGGAAACGGCGAGTGGACGAAACACCATGTGCACAATGACCTTTTTTTTTTTTTTTTTTTTTAAATAAAGGTGATATTCTATATTGAAACGTTTCAGAGCTGTATTCACAAAGCGAGGGGGTTTAGTCTCACTAGGAATGCCGTTACTCTGGGATTGAACATCAAGTCCTAATGGCAGCAGACCTCATCGGACCGACCCTTTTCAGGGTCCTGGCCAACATTTGATTAACCTAGTAGTCACTGGTCGTCATCCTTCCCGTTCTGATCATCTGATCAGATAGTGCGCCCCCTGGTGGCCATTGGGGCTCTTAGAAGCCAGTTTGATTACATCACCCTGCATATGTGTCTTGAGCTCAGCTGATGGTTCTCAGTGGTGTAACTGGGTCTGGCGCAGTCATAGTCTGGTTGCCTTTTGTTTTCAGTACTTCCTGCTTCCTTTCCAGTGGTGACATAATTTCCTGTTTGCTAGCCAATGACAGAGCCGGAGGTCCTTGACGCTAAAACGGTGCTACATGAGCTGTTGCTACCTTTAGCACATGTAACTGCTAACCCCATGTGCTAAAACGGAGAACCCGTCAAAGGTTTGTGATGAACTGTTTACAACCTCTTCCTTCAGGTTTGGCTTTGATACACTGATCGGGGTTAAAGGCCTTGCTCAAGGGACCAATGATGAAATCATCAGAACCAATGACCGTCTAGTCACGGACTAACCCCTAAAACCTCACACCACCCCTGAAATTTCCTGGTTTAAATGAGAATAGAATACAGCCTCTCAACAGGTTACTTTGGAGTTATGTTCCGACAAACCTGTCGTAAGGCGAAAATATCTTAAATGCAATAAATGCATTTTAGTACAGTACACCTACCCTAACAATCATCATAGCCTAGCCTAGCCTACCATAAACCTACTTAGAACACTTTTATTAGCCTACTGTTGGGTAAAATCATTCACACAAAGTATTTTGTATAATAAAGTGTTGAATATCTCATGTAATTTATTGAATAATGTACAGAAAGTGAAAATCATTTACCCATCATGAAGTCGAAATATCGTAACACGGACCATCGTAACCCAGGGAGCGTCTGAATATCTTATACTGTGTAGGTCACTTAGATTTAAAAAGAACATAAACATCTTAGTTGGTCAAAAGCAATAACATGAGTCTTGCTTGGGTGGATAGTCACTTGATTCCTGTGTCGGTTTCTGGACTGATTCTCTGTACAGCAGTGCCTGACTCAACCCAGACCATGGGGAGTCACCAGTCCCCCAAATCTTTGCTCCTTCCCAGCTCCCAGAAGATCTGCAGAAGTTTTTCGGTGCTCGTGACTGGGTGGGAGCAAAAACGTAGGCTATCTGGGGTTCCCCCGTGGACTGGGCTGAGAACCTTTGCTGTACGTCACACACTCCATAACTTACCCGCAGTGTATTTCATGCACGGGACGTCATCGCTGGTCATCATTCACTGAGTCTCCAGCCGTTTGTCTTGACGACAGTCGTTCGGCCAACCTCCAGACAGTGGGATAAAAGCATCTTAAATGCTTCCGAATGCTCGAATCAGCTCCATGCTTCACAACGTTTCCATGTGATGGATGCCCAATAAACTAGAAGTATTGCCAAGTACTGATCTGGGATCAGATGAATTACCATCCCTCCATACATCAGTCATTATGAGCAGGTTTGGCCAGCGGTGACAGATACAACCTCTACAGATGCTTTATTTTGTTAAAACAATCACCTGTAATTACACCCCACGGTGCATCTTACTACAAATTCTCCTCCAGGTAATTATCTCATTAGATAAATGTAATTTTTTTTTTTAGCGTTGGATTTTCTTGGCAGAAGACTCTTCACGTCGTTTTTCAAGAATCAGTTAGGACCCAAACAGGCAACTGATTGGACACCGTCTACAACAGCGAGCCAGACAAGGTGCGCCGGCCGTCACTGAGTCAATTCACGCAATCACTGGGTAGCACTCTGCTAGCTTAAAGCGCTAATAAGATTTAAACTGCTCACACTTAGAAACTGATTAAGATTTGTTGAATCAAATTGCTGCACGGATACCATTAAAAGTGCCAGAGGCCGATGTCCCCCCCCTTAGGAAAACAGAAAGTGAGGTGATAAGTTAGAGCGGAATCTGCAAGCATTTTTGCACTGGCGTCAGATAAGAGTTTCACCAATCGATTTTAAACCACTTCGCACTATCAGCTAATTAGAGGGGACATGCGAGAGGTGCACTAGATGACAAAAGGGTCCTTATTCTGAGACACTTGTGTTTTTCATGTCGGAGGAATAATGCAGAATTTTCCACTCAAACCCAAAACAAGAACACGGAAAAGGGAGGGGGGGAAAAGAAAACACTCTGTTCACTTAGGTGTGGATACTGTTCAGGTGCATCTTGGGAAAACCAACCTCTAATAGGGACTGCAGGACTTCCTGTCGGTGCTGCTCCTGAGCCCTGATTATATCCGCTTGCTGTAATGAGAAGACCCTTGGTGAAAAGCAGTTCAACATCACCCTGATATCCCAAAATATTTTAGATCCGCTTCTGGCAAAACCAGCACCTGCTTCAACAGTGTGTCCTCCTCTTCTTCAAAGGCGTCTAGTGCTTTGGAAACTGCACCTTTAAACCTGGAGAAAAAAAAACATATAAGCATGCCTAGGATTTATGCACTTTATGCATGAACTATTAAATGATGGATGTATTGACAAGCACCTTTCAATCTCCTCTGCCGTCACTAAAAATTTGTCTTTCAGCTTGGGGTCCGCTTTGTTGTCCCACCAGAACTTGTTTGTGTTCTTCTTGTGATCCAGGCTGGAACAGGGAGATTATGAAATCGGGTTTTAGGCCATAACAAAACACGAAAATATATATATAAACGGAAACGAACAAGAGCAGATTGGGGATTTTAGTGAAGAATCAGAAGCTACTGGCATGGGGGAAGTAGCGGGACAGCAAGACTAGCACTGTGCATTCACTATGCTAGCACTTTGCACCTTTGCATAAGTGGTTTGTTGGTACCAAATAAGGTAGACAAAATAGATATTTGTGTATCAGATACATGTTAATACATAAGGTAAGCAAGATGTGCTTTCCTGCACCCAACCCATGAAAACATCAGTAAAATGGCTTTTACTGCAGAACCCGAACTGAACACTGTCAAACACTGACCTGTGGGTCTGCCTGCTCCTATCACTGTCATTGCAGTCACGTTAATACCACACTGCAAATGTTTACATTTAACTGCACGTTATCTTACGTGTGAATGCACCGTTTGGACCGCTGCAAAATTTCGTTGTACTGTGTACAATAAGGGGATCTAAAATTAGAGCAACATCCGTATTTATAAGGTTTAAATGGGCTGCCTTGCTTACGTCGCCATGTGCTCCAGCAGCCCCGCGAACACCACGGCGAGGCTGCCGTCGGCCACGTGTATCTGCACCTCCAACCCGCAGCAGTAACACCAAAAGGTCCGCCGGTGCTCGGTGGCGTCCAGCTTCTCCACCCGCGGCGCCTTGAGCGCCCGGCGCGCCTCCTTCACCTGCGAGCCGACACGGACACGCACCGGCCACCGTTACATCCCTTCCAGGATCATGGACCCCCCTTCCCTCATCGCCTCCACCTTACCTTCTCCAGAAACTTGACCAGGACAACCTTCAGTTTGGCCTGATGGCTTTTACTGTAGATATGCTTCTTCCCCACGAAGGTGGTCTGCCTGCACACAGCGCAGTGAAACACCGCCATATGTTCCACCGGCTCGTAAACTACAGCCCCCGCATGGCACAGCTATATCATTTAGCGCTAGAACATGGAAAATGTTGGAGGACAGTAACTGAAGAAACCAATTTCTTTACAGGGTGTTTACCATCTCTTCGTTGGTCATAAGCCCCGGACTCAACTTCCGTAAGCGTGGAACTGGCTTGTCTGATCGCCCTCTGGCGGTTTGGAGGAATTACTGCAACGTCAGCCTCCCAAGTCATGGCCAAGTCTGGTTTCCGAAAATGTGCGTTTATTTACAGTGAAAGCCAACAATAGTGGTCACAATGAGTCAGTCCATCCATATGATCGCCACGAAAAAAAAAATCACATCGTCCTGCCATAATTTAAAGAAAATGTTCTGAGAGGTGTAATTAACGCTCGTTAACTGTGTCTTCCTCGTCTGCGGTCTAGCGACTGGTCGCGCTTTCCCCAGCTAGTTTCCGTCTTCCACCATCCAGCTGCTTAAGGGACGTAATCAGTTACAGACTAAACAGAGCCTGGATCATATCTGGAAAGAAGAAAAACACAGCTGTGTAAAAATCCAACAGCCACCAAACAGTGATGGGTACATTTAATGTTCCTGAGAGCTGCAGCTCACCAGGGTTGTTCATGCTGCGTTTCAGAACTCTGAATGATTCCCCCGTGAGGGTCTGTATCTCGTCCCGCAGTCGGCGCCTCCCATCCAGGGTCAGGTGCCACAGGCAGGACTTTCTTTTTCCTTCGCTCGACACCTGCTGCGGAGTTTTTTTGAAGCTGTTGCTGAAGCAGAGGTTGTGTCGTATGGTGTTTTTCCAGCCATCGGGAGCCGTCTGGAAAAAGGGGAAGTGCTCTCTGGGGCCGGGGGGGGGGGGGGTAGAAATTAAGGCAGAACAGAACCTCAAACTAAGCATGTGTTCCAAAGTGAGAAACGACCGATACCGAGTGAAGTTGTAGATCTGCTGTACGTTGAGGCTGCCAGCACGGCTGCTGTTGAGCGCCATGGCGATGAGGATGCAGTAGTTGACGGGCGGCCGAGGCCACGCCCCGCTCTTCAGGTTGTTGCTCTCCTGCAGCACGCGCTGCAGGCGTTTGCTTTGGGCCAAGCCCAGCTTCCGGACCCTGTCCTTAGGTAGCCGCGACTTCCGGCCGCTCCTGATCTTCTGATAAACTGGGACATCCACAGAGGACGCGTCATCGTCATCTGTGAGCTAATTGAGAGTGAAAACTCTAACCAACGAGTTGAACTGACCAAAATTAAAGACTCCATGACATGAATTCACTTCAAGGCCCTATGTTTGGATTTATAACACTAGCAGGGACCAAGTGACACCCCCCCCAAACCTCCCGCTCACCTAAACACAAATTCTACTCCATTGTACTCCCACAACATTGGTAGGGACAAGTCCCTACTGTCCATACTCAGATCTACACCCAGGATTCACATTATTGGAGATGTTCTGTACATCTTGGTGGAGTGACAGGACCTCCAAGCTCACAGGCTCAAATGCAGAACGTCCACATCGGCAGGTCAGGTTTCTACTCACGATCCAGACATCATTCCATTAAGCTGTCACTTTCCAAATTGCTGTACCTGCTCATATGCCCTATAACCCAGGGCTGCCCAGCCCTACAGGAGCAGATCTTTGATGTAACCCTAATTTAACACACCTGATACAGAAAATCAGGTCCTTTGGTAGCACCTCAGTATTAGAGCCAACTAGGCTTCAACATAGCTGGCTCCAGTACTTATCACATTAAAGATGTACCTTGTGCTTTTAAGGTTCACCACAAAACAATCTGATAGCAACGAATCCAAATTTAGACTCAGCACAGTTACGCACCAGGTACTCGCTGGATGAAGAAGCAAGAAAGGGTTCCTCTGTTGGGGAAGGTGGGTGGCTGTATGTGACAGGGCTGTGGGAGGGGACAGCTGGAAGACCTGGAGGACACTCCGGTGTTGGTGACATGGATACCGGAGTACCGGATACACGTTCGGGGTATTTGATTGGACACGCTAGGGTAGGGTTTACCATCAGCCATAAGCTTGGCTGGACCTGAGATTCTGAAAAATAAAAAATCTCCACTTCAGCAATTATTTAACAAAGCATATTTCAAATATACCAACTTCTGAACAAATACCAGGATTTCCCTGGGAAGGCGGCCATAATGTGCACAGTTCATCTGAGGGGAGTTCAGTTTTGACAAACAACCCTGTATACAAAACACGCCAGATAGCGGGGCTGACAACGATCACGCATCTGGCGTGACACGCTTTCTAACTATCACGTAAGACATCTTACGGTTAAATCTATATCGTTCCATTATAAACCTGAAATTAGCTACATCAAACGCGTTGGGGTAGTTTGTAAACCCTACAGACTAGTTAGGCAATAAATGTAACATACATGTAAATAGTATGTGCAGACTAGCCTCGAACTGATTTTTTTTACTCCAGCCAGCTAAGCAAAGTGAGTAGCGCCGCGTACTAGAATGGTCATCTACAAGTGGCTTTATATGGAAGCTTTCTACGCCCAGCGCACCTTCTGGCTCGCAGCGGGACTGAGACGCGGCGTCATCCTCCGGGGAGACGCGACCGCAGCTTCGGGCGTAGTGCCAGTGTACTAGATAATGGCCATTGCGTTTTTCGTCTGAGTTTGAGGGAAAGTAGGGGGAAGGGTGTTTAAATAAGCATAGATGCATAAATACGCGTAAATCATTTACTATTATTCCCTTCTTACCCTGGTAAAATTGGTCTGTAGTCGTGGTTAGTTTGATTTCCTCGTTCATATCCCAGTCACTCAGACAGGTTGTTAAATGGAGATTAAGAAAATTGTTTTGGTTTTGAATCTGCAGAAACATTTCGGCACCGTTTCCCTTAACGCTTCTTCTAAGTCCAAAGAAAAAAACATACAGCGTTTTGTTTCAGTCAGGCCCAAGTAAATTTGTTATAAGCAGGACGTTAAGACGCACGGACCATTTTCACGTTGAAATGACTTTACCAGCTGAACATAGTTTTCATTGTCAGACTCGTAATTGTGACTAATTGCTGTTCAGTCAGCTGCTTTATGCAAAACGATTTTATTTTTACAATTCACTAAATGATAAATGCCTCATTACAGAAACACGTTTGTGCATATTTGGCAGATAATTAAATTCTAAATTAAGTACCGGTTAAATCACTACCGTACGCAGTTACCACCGTTAATCGCTGTCATGCTATTGACGAGTATCGGGATTTCACCTGCTAAACGCAGTAATATTTATGGTGTACATACTAGGCTTCACAAGACATGAACCCGTTAAAGGTTTATTGGTGATTTAAAACCCGACATATTTGCAAAATATATTTGCGAAGAAGAATAAACATAGGCTATATAATTAATACATCTTGTAAAATATCTATTCTATGTACATTGCATAACAATTCAAATGCAAATTTCCCAAATTTAAGTATTGCATGCTTTCCCATCTGTTTAAAAATGCATGTAACCGATACAAATAGGTCTATTTGAAATCTAACATATAATGAAATATGCGGCTATTGTAGAAATGTGTTCATTGTAAGGTTTATGACATTTTTAAAACTTATTAAAGCAAGTATTAAATGCGCTTAAATTTTTGTAATCGCTCATTTCTTGCAGTGACCAAATATGACAGTGAGCACGAGGCCCACGATGAGCAGGAACGTGGTGATCACCAAGATGACCGTCACCACCACCATGGCGCCGGAGCGCGCCGGGAGGCCGTCATAGATGGTGCTGTATGGGACTGCTGCGAGACAAACGAAACGTGTTCAATGTTAAATCATAAGAGGAAAACAAAATCTATGAAAGCACAGCATTCACACATACATGCATATATAAAGTCATACTGAGTGTATATTGTCTTTGGGAAAAAGATAAATTACATTAGAATATATGCTAATGAATAGTCGGCTAATGCAAAAACAATAAAAATTGCTTCTCTTCTCCAAAAAGCTACTCATCTTCGTATCGACTTTCCCAGGATAAATTTTGCTGGCCCATATCCCATCGGACCCCCCGGGAAGATGCCCCGCATGCCAGCCGGCCCGTCCAGGCCCGTTTCAGGTCCCAAACCTCTCCTCAGGGGCACCTCAACCATTCACTGTATTTGTTAAATTTCACCACCAGCTCATTTCATTAATTAACTTAATTAATTAAATAATTTGATGAGGTATCGATTAGCCAAACATGGTGTGCTGGTGGTTGACTGTATTGGATGGTCACTGCAAGCACTGGGGTGCCTTTAGCATTGGCATTGAAACCACTACAGTAACACATTTTCACAGGCATAATATCACAATTTTACACCAACATTGAGATCATTTAAAAATATTTTTTCCTGCCTAAGATGGGCATTTCAGGTCCAGAAGCTACGAATCCAGACCATG
Source organism: Stomatorhinus ivindoensis (assembly GCA_019775895.2). Classification (NCBI taxonomy): domain Eukaryota; kingdom Metazoa; phylum Chordata; class Actinopteri; order Osteoglossiformes; family Mormyridae; genus Stomatorhinus; species Stomatorhinus ivindoensis. Next base: position 17,622,332 of record JABFEB020000038.1, on the reverse strand, counting down.
ATTTGGACCTGAAATGCCCAACACTGGTATTATATATAGTATTACATGAACAGCTGTTGAGTGAATAAGTGTAAGTGTTTTCCAGTCCTGGCATCATTCAGTGCAGTGTGGACCCCCAGACTGATGGGGGGGCACCACCCCCACCCTCATCTCCCAAGCCCCCCCTTTTAAGAATCATTACTCTAAATCACAAACTGTTGCCCGCCGTCGTGATGAGAAATACAGTCCCCTGCAAGCGAGATTAGCTGCCAGCACTGGTGGCTGCTCTAAACTTCGTGATCCCTGTGATCCCGTCTTATTCCGTGGAAAGTTTAGCTTCCAGTAATAAAACACTGCAAAGCTGTGACAGCGACACCATTTCAAACTAAAAGCCATAAATAGTTGTGCTACATCAACCCCAGAAGTGAACCCCAGTTACCTTGTACTGTGCTGGCTAGTAATGAATTGCTCACGTTGCCTCCCACATTGTACTGAAAGCTGAGGATAAGAATCACACACATCTTTCAAAAGCTGAAACTAGCAACAAAACATTTTTTTCCCATTTCAAATTAAATGTACTTACAAAGTGCATATAAATAAGGTGTCTAGTTTATCAAAAACACAAACCAATTAATGAAGTTCAGTCTGTCACAGGAATAGGAAGATACATTATAGCAATAGAATGTTTAAGACATAATGGCCATACATGGACATTCACTGCCCGCATCGATTTGCTGACCTGTACTGTGTGCCACTGGCAAGGTTTGTGACCTGGTACCCAAGGTATTGACCATTGCTTTGAGTCACCGCCAGGACGTCCCTTCGGTTCCGACACGAAGGCACCGTAAACATGTTCTGCAGGTTTACTTTGACAGACAAATTAGCAGCAAAGCATCAGTTACTGTTACGCAATATGACAAATAATTATTAGCAAGTATTCACAGTTGTTGAACTTTGTTATTATAAGTGAAAGGACAGACTAATGCAATGGGTATTACATCAACATTTTCTAGAAACATTATTATTATTATTATTATTATTATTATTTAAAGAGTCACAGTCACAGAGTACTCAACTAGTTGGTTGAAACAAAATTTTGGCCTGGATTTTTACTCTCTGATTATTATTATATAACTGCATGTTTACTTGTCCTATGTGACCTGTGGCTGAGACAAGTAAGAATCAATTAAGATGATTCTCTCTTACCAGTATAATTAGTGGCCATGTTCTTGTAAGTCAAAGACACCTGCTGTCCCGCAAGAGAGCACGGGGGAACACTGAGCAGAACGGAGTCTGTGAACGTCGCAGTCACCACACTTGAGGGGTCCAGGAGTTGCAAAGGAAAATCTGGAATATCAAATGATTCAATACATCTGATCACACAAGAGTCTCAGTCAGATTTTAGAATTAGACCCAGTTTTAAAATAGACCTCCCTAGCACTTTGACGACATAAGAACTCATACAAGACCTTATGTCACCTTTTATTTTGCGATACTTGTAGCGATTTAACAAAAGCGTTAAATTAACAGCAATAGTCGATAAGAAGAACAGACTCACTTGCGTAGGCCAGGGTCAACAGCACCCCAAACGCGGTGATTCTCAGAGTCTCCATGGTCTTTGAACTTCACCTGTCTCGTCTAGTTCGAGTTAGAATAATGCAAACAGGAGAGCAGCTTTGAAACTGGGAGCGTAGAGGAAAACTGGTATAACTCGAACTACTCAGCGAATCAGAAAACACCAAGAAACCAGTTTGACTGGGTATATTGAATTTTTTTTCTCCCATCCCTAAGGTAGGGCTTTATTGCGTGACGTCATATCTGTCTAATGCATATTAATTAAATATTTTTTCATTGTTCTTGCAGGCCGATGTACGGTACACTGGCGCGGAATGTCTTATGTGACAGTTTCGGGTGACTGGTTTTAAAGTTTGAATCTCATGGGATGGCATTTTAAATGACTCTTTCCACTGCACCGAGAACCGTATTGCAGCTGGTAACTTTGTATGTGGCCGAACATGTTAAGTCAAGCTGTGCGCTGCCATTGTGGGCCACACCATCCCCACCCTATCAGAAAAAAAATCTGTGACGTTTTTTAACAAGGATGCTCAGTACTTACACCTAAGTTATTTGCGTCAGTCTTTCAGTAGTCCGGCCCTCCTCTTTCATTACCTGGTTATTCCTTGATTTCCAGCCTTCCTTTACAGTATCTTTGAAATAGTCGGCCTACGAAATATAATATCACGTGACAGATATTTTTCACCGAAGACAGTCACGACGCTTCACTTTTATGTCAACTCATATTGTTGTAAAATTTAACTTGTGATTGACATGGCATGACAATATTACTGGTAACAGCATCAACAACGATATTCATCAAATGCAATACTACGTAAATTTATGATGATGAAAAAATCCGATTTCCCTGTGGTCTAACTGACTGATCTTGCTGACAGTTTTCCTGTCACAGACAAGCTGCCAGGGACTATCTAACGGGTTTCTTTGGTTCACCGATGACTGTGATGTTGATGCGACGGCATTTTTTAATGTAAGCTGAGCCGTTTTTTTAGCGATTCTAGCGGATCTTCAACAATTAATTTCAGTCGTACAGGGTGAGTTAAAATTTACTAGAAGGCATATCTAGGCTTACTGTCATTGAGTTGTATTTTATTTTATCCTTTTTTTAAGTCGAAACATGAAACCATCTCCCTCTAAGAATAAAGTCAAAGCCTTATTTTGTCCCATATAGGCTACTGGTCTTATTTATTTGTTTGTCTATTTGTTTGTTATTTTGTATTTTCTTTTTTAAAAAATCATTTTGAGTTCAAGCAATCATCAAGATCGTACAAAGTACACGCAAGCACGTTGTGAAGTCATTTAGTAAAGCAATACCGTTTCAATCTCATCAATTTCTCTTCTTATAGCCTATAATATGAAAAGCATCTCATTCGTGACTAGTCCGCTAAGCAATTCTACGTGCCTATAGTCGCGCGGCGGGGACGCGCATTCGGGACGCGCGTTGAAGACGCTCAGCGGCGACGAAGAGGGAGGGAGCGGGTAGCGGGAGGTGTGTTTCTATACCAGTCTGTTGGGTGGGGCTTCAGGAGCGGAAAAGGATGCGCGCTGGGGCCGCCAAGACAAAAAAGGAGGGGTGGGTGGGTGGAGGGTGACATGGAGGGCGGTGTTTATATCTAATTGAGCAAGATAGCTGACTAGATGCAATTATTTATTTATCCCGTTCCTCATTGTCTGCGCGAGCAATTTGTTTTGATTTCTTATTTAATTATTTATGATTATCCGGGTTTTCCGGGAGTTTTTTTTGAGGCTCCGGTTTCATTTCCTCCGCAGCCAGCTTAGCGCCTCCTGTCCTGTGCGCTCGCAGAAACTTCCCGTCTGAGCGAAAGGCGGCTCGAAAAAACAAGCGAAGGAGCCGAGCAAGTGGGGCGGAAACAAGAGGGGATCGGAGCAAAGGAGCTACTGGAGGATAAGCGCAGCCTGTATACGTAAAGGGGGGAACGGGGACCGCGGCGGGTCGGGGATTTATTCGTTTCCGGTGCTGGGCAGATGATTGCATGACAGACCCAGATATCTTTCCCAGTTGTGGGGTCTTGCATCCTGCGTGCGAATTCGGGGGTTTTAATGGGACATTTGCTTAGCTACAACCCCCATCCCTCCCAGCGAGCTATTGATTGAGTCTAATACAGACATTTTGTCCTGGGAAATCAGCCCACATCATCGGGAAAGAGGGCTGTCCCCCCACTCCCCCCCCCCCCCAGCCCCGGGGTCTTCCCGGTCGGCTGTAGCTGAGCTAAAAGCATGGCAGGAAATCTGAAGAAAGGGGGGCTGATCGGCATGATGAAGGACGCGTTTCAGCCCCATCATCACCACCTCCACTCCCATCACCAGCCGGGCTCCGTGGACAAAAAGACGGTAGAAAAATGCTGGAAACTTATGGACAAGGTGAGTTATTCTGGCGATCGTGGAGATAGAATTTTTGTCATATAGAACTGCAGGCGTCGGTTTGTGTACAACCCAGATGCATGTCACTTATTTCACTTAACGTTACCGATTGTTGTTTCGAGACGTCGATCGACGAGGTAGTTGTGCAGCGCAACGGCGCTACATCCACAACGACTTGGCTGCGTTACTTTGCATATACAGATACCCATTATCCAGCCAGGCATGCATGCACTAGGGCTAAATACTAACAAACGTGTTAATGCAAAGCTTTGGACCGGTGTTCTACGCCGCTTTACAGTTAATTAGCGGGTTAATTGGCGGTGTCACAGCCTACAGGTGCTGCCTGTCACTGACGTGAGTGTCACTCTCTCACACACCGCGTGGCTCCGTGCACCTTGAGAAGAATATGCTCTTTTGTTCCGTTGTAGTTTTTTGGCAGCTTTAGAGGAAATAACCTACTTTATCTTTGTAGTGTAACATCGAAGCTGGAGGTTTGCATTTTTTATATACAGTCGGAGGTTTCGAGTCATACGGATTAGTGCTATTATTGTACTTGATAAAACTTGCAGTTGGTTGATTGCCCTGATAACTTATTGTAACTTACCATTGCTTATTTGCATGAATCCGGTGGTGCAGGTCAAATTGCAAATGACGTCTCAGTGAATTTGTAAGCCCGGGGCTAGTTATTTGGGTTAGTGAGCTGAGCCTCTGTGCCTGACACTTGATCGAGGCCAGCCTTCGCAGAACAGTCACATGGGCCCTTGTCAAGGCTCTTAACTCCCAGCTCCATGGGCGCCGCTATGCGTGACCGCCCTTCACTGCCAAACTTTCCGTCACCTATGTATGTGTCTGTGTGTAATGGCAAGCAAGATGTGGTAGGCAAAGAGAGAGCTACTCCACATCTATAAAGTATTATTATTATTAGTCTGTACCGGTTTGTTAAATTTTTTGCATCTGAATATAATCGTAAAGGTGCGTCCAAGTAGGACTGCAAGCGGGGAAGCGCCTGAAAACTTCGTGTCGGTTCAGGTCGCTGTTAATTTGGAGGATTTTGCTTTTGTCAAACCTTAGAAACAGCATGTGAGATACAGCAGCAGCGCCAGCTTACCGTAGCGACACCAGCTGCCTGTGAGGATTAACATGTTATCTCCAGTAGTGACACTGTGTCCGGTGAGGCACCGCGCCAGATTGGGCTTCTTAACACTTACGATAAGCTGGCAGGCATCATCTGAAATACGTGTCTGTGTGAAGATTCATAATGCGATTCTCTGTTTCATTGAAATCATTTTGTGAATTGATGTTTGCTGCCTGAAGTCCTATTGACAGTAACGATGAGTGATTTGAATGAGGTTTTTGCAAATTTAAATTTGGCTTTTCGAAGACACTTTCATGCCTCGTAACTAACTGTGATTAGTTGACACTGCGCACTTGGTTACGTGTTAAGTTTGTACGTGCCAGCTCCTTGGCTGGCCAGTGGGGTGGCTTCATCTGCTCAGGATCCTGTGTGACAGACTGTCTGTGTGTGTGTGTGTGTGTGTGTGTCATTTTCCCCGCATTCCCCAATTTGGCAGTTGAAGCTGAAGGTATATCCCCTCCCGCGTGGAATTTGTTACTTGGAAACTGTGATGCAGACATTGCTCAGCTCCCCTTTGCCCATCGACAACTTGGGTCTGCAGTTCAGGTGTTCCGACCCTTTTTCTGGTGGCTCTGTGGTGGTACCTACTGCCCTGGTAAGCTCCACCCCTGCGCCCCCCATCCCTGTAAGCCGACCATCAGACAAGGCTGTCCCTGACGCCGAACCGGAAATGGAGGCTTGCGGACTTGCGCTTATGGCAGGGTTTGTGAAATAAAATAGTGAGACGGCAAAACATACTAGAGCACCACCTTATAAATGTTATACTTTTTGCCCCACTTCCAAGTAAAAGGGCCACATAGACCAAAGATCCCTTTAAAATATGTTGGACATCAACACATAAAACGGACCCACTCTGATTGTTTAGCCAGGTTCTGCACGTGTGTGTATTTTTGTGCTGGTGCACACGTGCTTCCTGACAGAGCAATTCCTAATATATGTGTTAAAATCTTGATAGCAAGCCAGCAGATGTTCCCCAGTCTGGTGTACCGTCATCGAAGGCCCGTGGGGGGCATCCAGAATTTTCTAATGAACAGACACACAAACCATTCATTAATATGTTCCAGGGGGTTGATAATAATAAAAGGAATAACAGCGAAACAGAGTCATGTGGACTTCTTCTGTTATTGGTTGCAGGACTTAAGTAAAGTAAAATCTTCATGCCCCCCCCCCCCGCCCCCCCCAGCTGGTCTATCCTTCTGGTCTGATGTCACAGGATTGTGTCTTTATTTCATCCTTAGTGTCTTGGTTCGTACTTCCAGAATTTTCCCATCTGGGGTGTGGATTATAAGGTGCCTGGCATTGAGGCCCCCATGTTTGGGGGGGGGGGGCTCTCTGACCTCTGCATGACATCACCTTGGCCCCACCCCGAGGGTTCCCCAGTCCATGCTGCTGATAGAGCCGTCTCTTACCGTCCGAACACGACTCTCATCTGTTTCCACTGCCCCCCCCCCACAAGTAATTAAATTTATTTTTCTGCACGCAGTCCTGAGTTTGAGGCTGCTCTCCGCTATCCAGGGAACAGGTCAGGAACTCCGCTATTTACACAACTGTCTGTAGCTTGGTCCCAGTCAGTACCAGTTCACATTCCAGGAAGCATGTGTTTGTTGTTATCATTGGGGGGGGGGGGGGGGGTGCCTTTTGATGACAGGAAAACTTAGCCGAAGATCGGAAGCGGCGAGTTTTTATATCGCGGCTTGTTGTTAACATGGTGATTCGGAGACGAGCCTGTAATGACGTCTCAGGCCCATTCCCAAGTCGAAAGGTCATCCTCGTTAGTATATTGTTTAGTCAAGAGATGGGTGTTCCCATGGGGGGGGGTGCTTAAATACAAACAAGACTGCTGGTTATATATCTGAAGCAATTAATCTCCATTTGGGGGGCCAGGAATCTCAGAATCCCCTCTAAGTAATGTTGTCACTAAACGGCTTTCACAAGGTGCTGTCCGTGCGAGGGGCGTTGACCGTGCGAGGGGCGTTGACCGTGCGAGGGGCGTTGACCGTGCGAGGGGCGTTGACCGTGCGAGGGGCGTTGACGTTGACACATATAAAGTGGCGGGCCCTAGTGAATGTGGCTTCTCGCATGCCTGGAATGCGGCTGCCCGGGTATATTTATACGCCGTGTGAGCCGTAAGACGCGCTCCGAGGGGGTTTCACTGAGAGTTTGATAAGTGGATGACGCGCCACCATATATATATAAAAAGAAAAGGATTTCAGTTTCGTGTATAATTTATTTATTCATCTTCTGCCTACCCCTCTTGGTCAGTTGGAGGCTGTATTTCTCACACACACACACACACACACACACACACACACACCAATCTAGCAGGAGCAGGAATCAAGCCCCAACCCCGTAGGTGGGAGATAGCACTGCTACCCCCTGAACCATGGAGCCCCCCCTGTATAATTTTTTTTGCTTAAGCTGGGACAGCGAGAGGGCAGACAGAGCACCCACTGGGCACTATCAAAATATTGGAAGAATGTTTTTTGATTGTCTAGCCCAGTGCTTCCCAATCCAATCCTTGGGGATCCATAGACAGTCCACGTTTTTGAGGTATAGTACTAATACTGATACTAATACTAATACTGATACTAATGCTAATGCTAATGCTCTCCACTGGGAGCTGGTAGGGGGCAAAAATGTGGGCTGTCTGATAGGGAGCAAAAACATGAAGCGGCAGGTGTTCAGGTAGTTCCACTGTTATGGAACCTGTCACTGACAGCAAGCCCCTCCCATCGGGAGTAAGGTCTCGCCCCCCAGGCAGTGCGTTCATGCCACGATTGGAGCATGGGCTCAGACCCACTGCGTGCTTGACACAACCCCTTCTCGGACTGTTCCTTACCAGGCTTCAGCTAGCCTGCAGTGAACGCTACCCCGAACAGCAATTCATTACAGAAATATGATAGTTTAATTTGATTTCTGCCTCGCCGAACGGCTGCCTCGATCGATCGCAGCAGGCTCTCGGCTTGAGAAAGGCTTGGGGTTCCTTGCCACAGTTCTCTCGCTTGCACACTTCCGGAGCAGATTTCGACATGCCCCCCCCCCCGCACTCTCAGTCTATGCTGGCAACTGAGTGAAAGGGACTTCAAGGAGGATGCATGGAGGACGATTGTCTTGAGACATACAGGTTCCTCCAGAATGTCATTCTGGGGGGATATGACTTGCTGAACTCCGATATCATTTGTCCATGCAGCCTTGCCCTCAGGAAGTGTATAAGTTGGTTAGGCCTCGGGTGCTGAACATAGTCGGCACCACTAATGATCTTCTGCTGCACCACCCTCCCATCTGCATCAGGTGGTCCGGCTGTGCCAGAACCCCAAGTTGGCGCTGAAGAACAGCCCGCCATACATCCTGGACCTGCTGCCGGACACGTACCAGCACCTGCGCACCATCCTGTCGCGCTACGAGGGCAAGATGGAGACGCTGGGCGACAACGAGTACTTCCGCGT
>JABFEB020000038.1:17575948-17587348 GCA_019775895.2 Stomatorhinus ivindoensis | reverse complement strand
AAAAAACAAAACTGAATGATAAAGAACACAAAATGTTTTAGTGTGACTAACATTTTCACAGGGAAAATTAAAACCCGAAAGTGACATCTTGACAATCACCAAGCCTCAGAGTTCCAAACACAGATGAGGAGGGATCACTGGATGAAAACCACTATTTTTTTATACTTTTTTTTTTTTTACACTACAGCTATTTACGGATAGTACAAAAACCTGACAGTAGTTCACAGAAGAAAAAGACATAACTCCATTTTTTTTGGATTAAGTAGTCATTACAAGATCTTGTATTCCCAAATGCAATACCTCTCACCCAAAATCAGATGGCAGGATTCCTGTACTCCTCTGGGTCCCTCCCCTTCTATCAGTCCACGGGGGTTTTGGATTCTATGCTGCCCAGATAATCAAGGAATTCCTCTAATGCATTAGTCTCTTGCTCCCCCCCCCCCCCAAAAAAAAATAATAATAAAAAAAATCAAACAAGGACGCTAAGCAGGATGTTATGAAGTTACAGATTTTTTTGGGCAACGTCAGGTGTATCGTAACTTTATCGTTTTCAAGGGTTGGTTTCAGTTTATGAGGTGAACAAACAAGAGTGATCTGGAAAGCAGGGTCTTGCGGCACACGAGACTTCATTTGTGACACACAAAATGATACAGTGTAATATACATCAGCAGTAGACATCATATGTAGGAATAACCAGCACTGAATCAGTCTGGCCTGGCTGGACAGGAAGAGAAATCCATTTTCCTTCCAAATAATAGACCATTTTAGACAGCCTGGTTTTGGATACAGAGAAGGCTACAGCTTCCAAATAAACACGGTGTTGTGAGAGTTCCTGACAGGCTGCATTTAAATAACTAAATATATATAATATGTACATACAATTACCATAAATGGTGGATCAGTTTACACTTGAGACGGCAGTTGGAGTTTGTAGGAAAAAAAAGACTTGCAGAAACGTATAAAAAGCCTTGGAGTGAAAGCTGACGCCCCCCCCCCCCAAGTCCTTCCCATCTCACCCCCTCTGGCATTTGATGGCTTCCCCGTGTCGCTGTGCTCCTTGCCTTCCTCCTCCTCTTCCTCCCTCTAGTTCCTCACGTCCATGTACTTCTCACCCTTTACTCCAGGAAACAAACGAATAAATCGGGTTGGGGGGGAGAGAAGAGTGTACACGTGAACGTCGCGTTTCCAGGGACTCCGTGGATTTTCTGTTAAACTTATTACACGCAAAGCGAAAGCAAAGGACGCCTTCATTATCTCTAGCGCAGCTCCAGCCAATCGCTTTTCAGGATTCTAAGCAAAATTTGACTAACCTAGCTGTCATTTGTCATATTTCTTCCCATTCTGATAGGCTGACCAGATAGAGCGCCCCCTGGTGGCCGCTGGGCCTTAAGCAACTACCTACTTCACTTGTGCCTTGGGGCGGCTCTGCTTTCATATCATTTGCTGTTATCATGGGGGGAAAGTGGAAAAACTCCCTCGAGTGGAATGATACGCGATGCGTCATCTACAGTGTTGGGCCAACTGAGGTATCGTCACAGAGACCAAGGTCCTAACATAGATGAAGCTCTACACATAGTTACATCCCATGGCCTCCGGTTTCTATAGTTACCTGGTCAGCAAGTACTTTCTTTTCACCATTGACGCCCTTTAGGAGAACAGCCTTCTCGTTCTTCTCTGACTTCATCTCCACCACGATTTCTGCTTTGTTGGTCTTCTCCATGGTGCTGCAGAGAAGCAAGTTTCACACTCACCGCCAGTGTCTCTACACTGCACTAACCTCGAGGAGCTAAACTCGCAAACGCTGTAGTGCTCATAGCACTGGTTTCACTAGACCTTTCCAACACTGAGGTGAAGGTGATCCAACAGGACGGAAGATGCACTCACATGTCCTGCTTGCCCGCACGACCACAGGGGATCTTGCCCTTCTTGTACAGGAAGTACAACATGCTACCCAGGATGGCCAACAGGAATATGCAGACAATAATGACCACAATGATGATGCCGTTGCCCTCTAGTGGATAGAGGAAGAGTCACAGGTTAGTGTCCCTTGGGAGATGCATTGCAAAATCACTCAGCCCTACATTATTTCTCTAGATTATACTTAATCTCCACAGCTGTCAGTCAAGCCATTTTGCCACAATTCAGGTACTACACAAAGATGAGTGTTTGAGTTCTGCTTCTTAAGAGTGAGTAACCTAAACTGATGTCAGTTGCTTACATTAACCACAAGGGGGCAGTCTGGCCCTCTTAGAGGTCAAGTAGCCATCGGTGCATTTTCTTTCATTGTTTCTTGCATTTATTTTATATATGGACTGCAGAAGAATCTCCCTACATAGGATAATGTATTTGCAAAGGTTCCAAAAATAAGTAGTGATGGGAATTGTTGTCTCTCATTTACACGAAGCGTCTGATTGTGTGCCTGGCTACGGACTGGCATCTTCCTGCTTCTCTGCACTACTTTGGTAGGCTACAGGCACACTGTTCACCACAGGAGGTTCTCACGCCACATTGTCAAGCCGCAGCGGGACTGGGGCGGGGTCACTTTGAGTGACGTGTTTTTTGATCAATCACAGACAGTGGCTGCAGAGTCTGATTGGATCACGATAAGTGAAAGTGCCAGATCCACAGCATGCCGAGCGAACGCCCACCACAAAGTCAGCCGGCGTCTCCTGCGGGCCGGTGTGAAGCCACTACAAAGAGCCATTCTTATTCTGCACTGTGATGCCATTGTTCCATTCTTTTCATACTCACCCTTGTAAAAGACTCAACAAAAGTCTGGGAATGCTTTTTATGGACAGAGCGACCACACAAAATCCATAAAACAATGCACCGGCCCTAGATCTCTTTAGTAACAGCGGTCTTGGTGTTTTTGTGAGCTAAGGGTTACACATAATTTAACACGATTTATACATTTAGCCGGGAAAATTGGTTTTTGGCTTGTGGGTCGCTTCCAGAACACTGCTCCCTGTCCCGTGAATGAGTCCGCGGGCGTTCAATTGAGGCGATCTGTCCGCCCGCCCTCAAACCCCTCAAACCGCTTCCGCTGGCCGAAGTCACAGATTCCTCAGCTGGCTCCAAGGAGATGTTTTTTGTCTTTTTTCTTCTTTTCAATAAAGTTGTGTGTAGCAGAAAGTCAGAGTGTATTCCCCACGGGGCCTGATCTACTATAGAGCCTAGATTTTTTTTTCTTCCCCCAGACAAGTGATATTGGTGTATTATCTCACCTGTGCTGTTGACCACAGCGGGCGTTACCAAGGGAACTGTAAAACACAGCAGTGGTATTACCTCCCTGTTCAAATGATGCTTAAATCCACAGTATATTCATATAGTCAAAAAAATAATATTTACACTGCTATATATACAGTTAAGTCCAGAAGCACAATTTTTATAATTCGGACTCTATGCCACTACAATGGATTTGAAATGAAACTGCCTTAATTTCAAGGGTTTTAACAAAAATATTACTCAGCCATTTAGGATTTAAAGTCATGTTTATACACAGTCCCTCCATTTTCAGTGGCTCAAGTAATTGAACAAATGAACGTAATCATAAATAAATTGCTGAAATAAATCATTTTAATTCTTGTCTGTTAAGGTACTGTACTTCAGTAATTAACTGAAAATATTTAATAGTGTATTAAGCAAGAAAAAATAAAAAATATATTTTTACAAAGGTAAATCTCTGCTACTAATTTATAACCAAAAAAATTTTTTAATCAAGAGTAAGTTGCAGTAACTCCTAGTCAGCACTAGGGGAGCTATGTGCTACTAGTCACTCAGTGGGTGAGACTCACTGGCTGTGATGCTGAAGGACTTCCCCTCAGTGCCCAAATGGTTGGTGGTGTTGCAGGAGGCGGTGATGTCAGAGGTCACCTTGACGGTCACCACGCTCTGTACCCAATTGGTGGTCACCTTGCTGGACACCTCGCGCCAGTTCTGGCAAACAAGCACAAAATGGGGGACTGTCAACAGTTGCATGTCTATTGTCCCCAGAAATAGGAATGGCACGGGGCACAGCAGGGCTTTTCGTGGCCGACAGGCACCACCTGGACAACTGATTGCCTCTTTTCATAGTCACTGGCTTTGAATCCTGCACCGGAACCTTGTTGGGTTGCGTGTTTCTAAGTTTAATAACACAGTCTAAGACTTTTGACAGGGATTTACTGCGACTCATCGCAATCTGTAGCATATTTTTCCCGTGAGAATTTTAAACAGAAAATTTAAAACTCTAACAAAGAATACGTAGATTTGATAAATCCCTACGTACAAATATACAACATGGCTAAAAGAATGTGGACACCAGATCATTCAACATCTCATTCCAAAATCAAGGGCACTCATATGAAGTTGGTTGGCCCATTGTTGCGATAATAGCCACTACTCTTCTGGGAAGGCTTTCCAATAGATGATGGGATTTTCTGCCCTTCAGGCTGTATTCATTCTGGGTGACCAGGTCCCTTTCAGTAAGCTTGCGTGGCCAGAAACCTCACAATTTTTTCACTTGTGGTTAACCAGGGCAGCTCTAGGAGGGCAGCAATGACAGTGTCCTGTGTTGGTGCCAAGCTACTAATCTACAATCACCCAATCTGCTGCTAAAGTGTGTTGCTGCCACAAGGTTGTGTGCTTATTTATACACGTGTCAGCCATGCGCGTGGCTTAAGTAGTCAATTCTTTTAATTCAGTGTTTCCCAACTTGGTCCTCAGTGACCCACAGTTGATTCACGTTTTTGCTTCCTCCCAGCTCCTTGCCAGACAAGTTTAATTAAGGGTGTCCACATACTACTGTGTTGGCCAAAAGCATGGTAGGGCGGAGGAGACATCCGGGTCAGTGGGACTCGTGGGATTGGCCATCGCTGGGGCTCTGTGATGTTTTCGGGATGCAGGGCTCTGGTCTGAATCACTCTCGTGAAGCAGCGAAAATGAACCAAAAGCTGGACGATACCTCCGTGCCAAAGATGGTCCAGGAGACCGTAGGTGGAGGAATGCCCCGTGCCTCACAGCTCAGGTTCACAAACGCTTCAAAGTTCTCCGTCATTTCCATCATCGTATCCGCGTCGTTCATCTCTGGTGGCCCTATAGGGGTGGAGTCACAGTGTCACGATGTCACGCGTCAGACTTCCTTGCCCGTGGCAAACCATACGCACAATAATCCCGGCTGGTGATCAGCCTTCTGTTTAATCATTTCATTTTAGTTCACTACCTAATGTTTGCACTCAGTCAAATACCACCCCAAACAAGCTTGAAATCGGCTTGCTAAGTCAGCACATGCTCAGAAGATAGCATAGGGGATAGCCTATGGTGACTAATGGATCGACCAGCATTGCTGTATTTCCACAAAACATCAGTTAAATACAGCTACAGCTCTGGAAAAAAATAAGACCACTTTATGTTTTTTTTAAAAATGTATTTTTAAATCCTGGTTTAATCCTGTTTCTGCTGGCAGAAGGTTACACTGAGCAACAGGTTGCTTCCAGGCTCAAAGTTTCTAAGACAGCAGTTCACAAGGAGAAGGTGAAGGAGAAGACACTGAGAACGACCAGAAACCAGCCAGGTAGAGGGCAGAAGCGACTTTCTAATGCCAGAGATGACTGGTAACTTATCTGATGGTTTCTCATGAATTGGAGGATGACATCAAGTGACCTTCAAAGGGAACGGGAAACATTAAGTGCAGGTGTGAGGTGCACTGCTAGGACAGTTCATATCAGGATCCTAGAAGCAGGACTGAGGTCCCATACAACAAGAAGAAGCCCTTCATTAATGAGAAACAGAGAGGAACCAGACTGTAGTTTGCAAAAAAATTAAATACATATTTTACATACACGTATATCCATAAATTGAAAAAGGAGTGGAACTGAAAATTATGCTGTGGTCTCTTAATTGTTTCCAGAGCTGTCTATATTTCACTCCAGGTACAGCCTGGATTATTCACTAATTGTGGCACTTGGGGTAAACAGAGGCAAATAAGTAAGACTGAAACACACACATGACCCAGCTGTCGAGGGTCCAAGAAATTACTGATGTCAAAACATGAAATATAATCACATGTGAGCTTCTGTCAGACCATGTGGGCCTCAGCCCAAAAGCTCTGCATCGATAGCTCACCTTGCACGATGATGTGCACCAGCCCGGTGGATTTAAGCCCAGCCAGAGCAGGAGTTGACACCTCGCAGATGTACTCCCCGGCCATGTCGAATGTGGCGTCCTTCAACAGAAGGACATGCTCCCAGCCAACCTGCCTGCCATCCTAGTCAGAAAGAGCAGACGGACGAATAATCGAGAGGTAGGACTTTGGAGTAGGATTGTATATCGTGATGCAGTAGAGCGTAAGTGTAACATCACAATGTCTCCATGGAAACCTACAGGATAGGTTTCACTAACTATTTCCAATGAAAACCCATGTAAGATGAGAGTTTCCTTGGTGTAGCCCTGTGTTTGGTTTCTGCAGGAGGACTTCATGATTCTCCTCCTGTGAGGAGGTGTCTGTCACCTTCAGAAATACAGCCATAAAATGCCATGCAAAATAACTGGGCCTCCATATCAACTCACATATGGCACAGACCAGGTGACACCGTTTGGGGGTCTCTACAAGACAGCGACATCCCACCTTGAACCATACGACGCTGGTCTCCAAGGACGACGAGGCATTGCAAGTGGCTATCAGACTGTCTCCCTTGGAAACGATCTCTGATTCTTTAGGGACCACTATGACAGGATCCATGTCTGCAAAGGATGGGGGAGGCGACACGGTTATTCCATTAGCACTGCAGGGAGTGGGTAGGGTCAAAGGCATTCCTGCAGCTACAGAAGGCAGTTCATGGGCAGGATGGGATGAATTAGGTTAGGTCAGAGGTGTTCCTTTGGGATCGAGGGCGGGGCAAGGACAGGATTGGATGAAGTGATTAGAGGCGGGGTCAGGGGCGGGGTTAGAGGAAGGGCAGAGGGCTGATCACCACTCACAGTGGACTTCCAGCTGCAGTTCGCCAGTCACTTCCTCGTACGTGTCCAGATCCAGCGAGCGACACTGGTACACATCGCTCTCTTCCCTTGTCACTGCTGGCAGCTTCAGAAGGTCCAGTTGGGAGTCCAAATCGATCTCCGGATGCTGTGGCACAACATAATTCGATGATTTAATTAGACCACAGTACATATAAACCAAATTTTGAAATGTGTTTTTTTAATAAAGGTCTGAAGTTTATGGACTGAAAGAAAATGGGTTGTAAATTAACTAATACAATGAAATAGGATAAAGAATGACAGCATCATTACTCAGGGTAGCATGTTAAGCACAATGAATTTTATCACCCTGCCAAGTCCTTAATGGCAGTGAGGCTGTTCACCCCCTGAATTTGTATTTTAAGCCCTAACAAAGGCTACCATTGACCCCCCAAACCCAAAGCACTTCTCCAGAAGATTTATGGCTGACACCAAAGAAGCAGGTGGGGAGGGGGGCTTCTTACTTGCTTTCGGGTGAACGTGAAAGGAGGTGGGGGGCTGCCATCGCCCTGGCAACGGAGAACCACCGTGTCCCCCTCTTTTACGAGCCCCGCCGGTGATTCCTTCCAGATATCGACCTCAGTGGTGGGGTCTACATGGGAGAAAGCGGAGACCCAAGGTGTATTTTAACAGAACGTGCTCACGGACCGACCCCGGAGAGGTGGGTTTGGGTGAGACGGGACTCACAGTGCACGGTGATGTTGACAGGGCTGGACTCAGCTGTCCTGATGTCCCCGGGGACGAGGTAGGTGACCCGGCAGTGGAAGCGGGCGTCCTTGTCTTCCTTGGACACCTTGTATTGCAGATCGCTCTGTATGCTGTACAGACCGCTGGACTCGCGCGTCACCAGTGTCACCATGTTTACCACTGGGGGGGGGCGCAAGCACATGTCAACCATTCAACCGTAGTAGCCACATGCTTGGAGTAAACCACCTTAAAACACAATGATAAACACATTAGCACACATATACACAAACACAGGTTACACACATATACACAAACACAGATTACACACACGCACCCACGCAAGAGAGTAAATACTCACGTCAACAAGCACACAAACATCAGTGTTAACATGCACAGAAAATACACCTTCATAAACACATCTAAACAACCCAAACAGGGGAAATTTGTATTTTCCCAAGTATACACAAGCCCACACTGGTCACCATGCACAGCCCACTAACAAGCAGGGCGTGATCCAACCAAAGAAATTCCTCACATTATCACAATCGGCTTGTCCCGTTCCAGCGCATGCTGATAAATCGAATGCTCAATGACTAATTTATTGCTAAATGTGACATTCATTTCAACTCGTTGACACTCCGCGCCGTTTCAAGGTCTCGCGGCTGCCAGCGGGGTACGGCTCACCATTAGTCTTGAAAAGCAGAAGGGTGTCGTTCCGGTACCACGAGATGTTGGGTTTGGGGTAGCCTTCTCTGACCTCACAGGATGCAATCTGTGGGGGGGGGGGCACAGATTTCCTTTCACATTAAATGTTTTAGCTGAGGGAGATTTGGGAGACCCCCGTAAGAGCTCAGGCCAGGGGTATAGGGACTGGGTCTGGGGGGATGTGTACCCTCAAATATTTAATTGGGCTTATTTTGCCCCCATAAGTAAATTGACCTTTGCATTTGAATTATTATGTTGTGTTCTGCCATTCTCAAACTCTATCCCTTGGCTCGACACAGGTGGAGCGACACAGGTGGAACTAAGAGAGTGGAGGAGGCCCGTACCTTGGAGGGGTGTTCGTTATTCACCGAGATTCCGGAGTAGGAGCCCTCGATCACCGGCGGTTCGGGGGGGTCTGCCGAAATAAATGGGAAGTGTGTCGGTGGAGCAGGGGAAGGCATTTCCACCCAGGTGCACCGCTGATTGTGGGGCGTTGGGAGTTTACTGGGCTGCTCCCAAGAACCACCAGGCCAGACGAACGGGTTCCAGTTAAAGCAAAAAGGGTTTCACTGGGCATCCTAATATTTTTTAGTCATGCATCCAAATAAATGGACTATCAGATATGGAAACCTACATAACCAAAAAGGGCCCTTTATTTGATTATGACTGTTATGTATATGTATCCATAAAAAATATAAGGTGATCATAATAAAAATATTTATAAAGAACATGCAAGGCACAGCCAGAGGGGGGCGCGGGCCCACATACCAAAGACCCTGAGTTGCGTCTTGCTCTCCCCGTTGCCGGCCGATATCCCGTTGACCTGGCAGATGAACTCCCGCTCGTCCCGCAGGTGCACGTCCTTCACGGTGAGCAGCAGGTGCCCTGGGCCGTCGCCAGCGTGCAGGCTGATCCTGTCGGCGAGCTCCGTGCCCCGGTCCACGATGCTCGTGGTGCCGTCGCTGTAGAATATGCGCTCTCGCCTGCTGCCGCTGGCCTCCGCCTGGGGGGGGTCACGGTGACATGGGGTCCGGTTCGGGAAGGGGGGGGGGGTGCAATTTCCTGCTCTGTCCTTTACGAGGCGCTCAAATGCTCACTCCTATTTATCTCAGTGTGTCAGTATACGTATTTATAAATACAGGCCACCTTTTCAGTACTTTTTTGAATTATTGCTACTTTACATACATACCAAGCCTGTGAATCTGCATTAAGCAGACTTTTAAAAACGGTGATATTAATGATAATCGGCCATTTTGAAACGGGGACACCCCGACGGCCATCATTAATATCACTTTAGCATTAGACTGAATGGGGAGGGGGAACTGGGAGACAGGGCTCACTGACTGGTTCCACCTGCGGCTCATTCTCCAGGTATATCCTGGAGTGCTCGGGCTTGTTTTGGCCCTAGGAGCCCGGATATCTGTTGATACCTTTAATTGCCTCCCATGCAGTCATTTCCGCAGTCGGGGCCTGAAAGGTGGGACTGTGTTTGGTTATTTTCCTTTCGCTTCACGGTCCGTGAGCCTGGCTTCCTGTCCGCTCAAGTGGACCCCAGGTCCCCATACAGGCACAAAATGGAGACTTTCTTGCCGCCGCATGCTTGCTTGAGCCGCACCAATTAAAGACATTCTAGCATAATTTGAAGAATATTTTAGTTTTTTTTAAGTCGATTGTCCTACGTTACGTGGTGTTCCTGTAAGAACTAGCTTCTCTCAGGTAATACGAGCCATGGCAGATGTCAGGGCGATCGGGTGAGGGAAAGCAGTGAATTATGGGACACACAAGTCAGACTTACCACAAACCACTGAATCATCACCATGCTGGGCTCCTCGTCGAAGGTATACTGGCAGGGGATTTCAACCGTGTTGCCCGCGAGCACCTCCAGGGTGTCGGTCATGTTGACTGCCACCACCGCCCTCACTGTAGAAGAAAACGTAGACCACCACGACACAGTTAGACTTGTCTCCTAGTAAACAGTCGTGCCTGAATTAGAGATGCAAGCTCAGGCAGGAACGTTGTTAAATGTTCAAGGTAATTAGATGAGTCTTCCTTAACGCTGTGACCATACGTATGTGTACCGAGCAGATGGTCCTGCAGCTTAAGTAATGATATTAGAAGGACTGTGTTTTATGGACCATTTAACATCCATAACGTGCATTAAAAGTACAACAGTTTGGCTTTCTTTGCTCACCAAAAAGGCCACATCTATCTTTACAGCAACTGACACCCGTTAAACCTGGTGTTTGCACCTCCTTCTGAGGGACAATCACTTCCGAGGTACAAGATGCGGGGAAGAACAGATGGAATTTTCCAGAAACACCGTCTCCCAAACCCTCATCCGGCTCATCGTGGCGAGCTGGGCCCAGATCCCGCGCCAAGTCCGGGGCACGCCGCAGGTGTGGGCAGAAGATGCTATGTGCGGAATCCGTCACGCATACCCTCACCTGCACACTGGCGCGTTCCACCGCTACATGGGACAGGAGAATGGCTCGATTTACAGCCTGCATAATCGTACCAGTGTTTCTTCCCGACTCCCGGTGACGGGTTGGCGTGTCGGCTAAGGCGGACCGGGGAACCGCTGTGAGATCACACCCCGTGCTGTGCTTGTTATGGTCTGAGCAGAATCCAAGACTCATGTAGAAGCAGATATAATGGAGTGTAAGAGTCTTGTGTAACTTCAGACGGACCACCAAGTCCCATTTGGCTGAGAAAACATAAAAATGCAGTAGGATTTCTGCTGAAATACAGGAGGCATGAAGTTCAGGGACTGTACCTATTTGGGAAATTACAGGGGAGCCAAAAGCTGTACCAAGTCGGGGAATGGGGGGGGGGTGGGGTCTGGGGCTGAACCTACTGGGGAATATATGGAGGTCTCCATAGCTCTACCAGCTAGGGGAATATGGGAATATGGGAGCCTAGAGCTGTACCAACTGGTGAAATGTGGGCGGGCCTGGAGCTGTAGCTACTAGGGAAAAATGGGGGGGGGGGGTGCTGGAGCTGTACCAAATAGGAAAA
>JABFEB020000038.1:17521097-17533234 GCA_019775895.2 Stomatorhinus ivindoensis | reverse complement strand
AGAGAGAAAGGGAGAGGGGGAGAGAGAGAGAGAGAGAGAGAGAGAGAGAGCAGCGGACTGCTGAAATAACAAAGGAAAGGCACAGAAAAGAACAGTGTATCTTCAGACATTCTTCAAGCTAAGTGCCCCCCAAGGATCAAGGCAGATAAACTCATTTCTGGGTCCAACATGGTCCTATATCTGACATATATCTAACGTTAAAAGTGACAAAACAATTCAAAGAGAAGATTCCTACCAATTGGCAGTAAATAATGCAGGAGAAACAGGGGCACAAAAATGCCTGAGATAGGTGAACATCAGGCAGGCTTTTTGTACAGCTAACACAGTCTAATGATGTCATCTTTAAAGCAGGGAGTGTGGGGAAATGGGGACGTTTCAGAAAAGGGCGGGGTACCCACTCTGGAGTGCCCAGCAATGCGCCAGGGGTTTGTTTGAGGGCAGGACCTAGCAGAATGTTCCGCCTCTGTCCAGTCTGCCGGGAACATGTGGGCAAGACCGTGTCGTAATTTCATTTCGTAGGACGGGACACAAAAGCGTGCTCCGTCCAGCCAGGACACGGCGGCTATGCACATGCCATCTGCTCGTATCTGATAAGGCGTCCCGGTCAGTCGTGGCTGATTGCCCAGTTACACAATGGATCACCAGATTTCCCGAAGCTTCCATGCAAACTTGGGGCAAAGAACAAAGTCGGACAAATCCTTCATATTTTGCTTTCGATCCTTGCTTTACTTTGCTTTACTAATGAACCAGCAGTGATACTCAATATCCGCTTGTGACATTAACGGATAGTGATCTTAAAAGACTTCACGTCGCTTCATCGTGGTGACACAGCACAGAAAATAAAGGCACCGATGTTTGTACACTCATCCTTTTGTCTTTTCTCCATTGTGAACACATAGATCAACTTACTGCTCCGACTGCCAAGAAGCTTGGGAACATTACCCACAACGCACTGTGCGCATATGTGAAAGTGGTGCGCGGATGTGCTTGTGACAGTTTGTTCTAATTTGCATGCAGTTACCATTAAAAACAGATTAGGGGCAGCACCGGACACATTTGCATGAACCAGTTCAGACAAATTTAAGCTACACAAACCAAACGCGCCGTGACAATTACAACATGAGGCTAGAGGTGAATGTATTTTTTTTTTATGCTTCTATCCTTCTTGTCTGTCCAACGTTCTCCCAAACCACCAATTCCGAACATGTGAGAAAATGCCACAGGCAAAAGAGAGGGAGAGGGAGAGGGGAAGAGTACAAGGGGGTTAAGGCAGAGGGGGTGAAGCCCCAGCCAAATAAATTAGCAAGGAAATAAAGTCATACATCATTGGCTACTGACACCCAGACAGCCCCAGGCAGAGGCAGCGTCGCATGGAATACCTACACCCTCTCACTGGTGACACTCAGTATGGATTATGTGCCTTACAAATTTTGCAAGGTCAGCTAAAAAAAACCCCCAAAAAACTAAGAAATATAAAATAAATAACAGAATAAACCTGGAATAAGCCACCTATAAATGTACATTTGCATTTTTTTATCATGAGTCAGAGGGGGGAGATGATGGTTAAATGCCTTGTGATCTGTGTGCACTCCTGTCGACATATGCCAAAAAATGGAACGCTTGGAAGTGTTTTGCAGGGATGATAGCATCAGTCTCTGTGGATTACGTGTATCTCGCCCTCGTGTGGACGGGGCAAACTGCTAAACACCCTGCGTATCCCCTTACTGCATCTGCTTTACCTGGCTGCATAACTGCGCGGCTCTGTCTATCTAATGGGGCTGAAATGACCCCGCCCCAAGGCTCGACTGGAAAGCGAAAATGATGCACGGCCCGGCATTTCATTTTTAGCTTGGGGAGGGCGAGGTGGGTGGGGTGGGTGGGGGGAAACAAAGTCAGCCCGTCATTGTCAGGTGACAAAACAGCAGCACTGGCTCCTGCTCTCCGGCACCTGACTCTGAGATCAGGGAGAATGATCCACATGATCTAACTGCTGAGAAATTACCCCAGCAGCCATGAGGTTGCAAGTTCAACTCGCAGGATGATCCTCGATATTACATTACTGAACATAATACGAACATGACTTTCTATTCAGTAAAATATCCTCACATACACTGAAGAAAAGGCAAAGTGTAAAAGTACCCCAAAGACTCTACTTTGCACTATATCAAAAATGTCTAGTTATTGACTAAATTCAAGATATGAGCAAGACTAAGCACATCTGGATACCTTTTGGCAAACAACCCGTGCAGCAAAGCCCCCGGTTTTGTACGGGAGCACAAACAGACTGTCAGTAAGTCTCAAGAAAGCCAGAATATAAGGGAGGCTGGTGCAAATCAGACAAGATGTAGAGAACATAAAACTGAATTCTGTCCAAGTATGAGTACAAATGAAAAGTACAATAGCCTAGATCCTTTCAACAGATCACAGTCACAAGATCATCTTACCCAAATGGACAACTGAACACGTCGGATGCACTTTTCATGCCTCCGTGTGACTAATCCCACCCAGCTAGCAGAACACTAACTAGAGCTGCAAAGATTTTATCTTACTTAACCTGACCCAATGGCGCTAGGATCTGTGTCTGCATGCAAACGTGCGACCGCAACTTCTTTGAAACTACGCAATTAATTATGAGCCGCCAAAGTAGTTAAACAGGCCAATACAAGATCACAGTCTGTCTTGGAAAGGTTTGTAGAATTTTACACGGTTTCTTTTCACATATAATCAAGTGCATCGGATTGCACGTTAGACACTTAATTTCGTAACACTTATCTTTTTCATTCCTAAAAGATACCAGGCAATCTAATGCGTCACGTACCGGGCTCTGCAAGAATTATGTTTAAAACAATGATTATCACACTATGATGTTTACATTAACATTCTGCCCCACCTACTGATCGGCTCGCCACGTTATCTCACATTCACTTATAAATCAATACTTGTGTTGCTTATTGGATTTCTGTTTTGTATTCGTTGTTTGGTTTCGCCATGAATCACAGTACGTAAGCCGTACCTTAAAAGCAACTTTAAATTTATAAAAACGGACATTCGATGCTGACTTATTGGGCAAGATTCCTTCTAAGCTGTGTCAAACGCAATTAAGGCGAATACTACGGAAATTGCTATATTATGTGCATATTAAAATCAGTGCAGAAGACATACATCCAAAACACGCTCCCTAAAATCCAGACATAACACTACAATCGTTCCAAGATTTGTGCTCGATTGCTCTGGTCTGCTTGAAATGCACGAATTCGGGCATCAACTCTCTAGCCTCTTTTGGGCGTAAAGAAGAAACATGGCAACATTAAGAGAGGATATCAGCAACTTTATACTGCACTGTGCGACCTGAAGAAATAATATTAATAATAATATCAATAATAATACATAACACCTGTCGCTGACGCGTTATTTAAATCGGCTGATTGGTTTCATGTGTACGATTGCCGTCAATTGTGCCTAAGCTAGCCCGTCAGCTGGCAGCTTGTTTGGGTTTTTTTTTTGTTTTAATAAACTTTCGCCGTGCCGATTTCACAAATGAACGCGCATGCCTTTGTTATAGGTAGCGTCTAAAGCTAGCGGGGAATTCAGATGTAAACAAGTGACTGTTCACCGCCTGCACCGTTACATTAGAATGCCATGTAAGGCGTCTTTTAGAAACAACGTTAGAACTGACATAATAGGGTAAAATGTTTGCCGTATCATCATCATTTGACGGCTATGTAGCTGATTCTTTTACTGCTAGGACACGATAGTGTTGCTGTGCTGCGGATTCACAGTAATGCACTCCCATGCAAGACGCCTTAACTAAACCCCACGGAGACATTCGAAAGTGAAACTACTCCGTCTTCACTGCTAACTGAATCGGGCCGAAATAAAATGGGTATGATATACTTTGTGTTTTGCGCTTTTCGGAAATGTCTGGACGTCCTGTGCCTCCTGTTGGATGTGAATCTCTGGATTATCACCTCCCTGTTCCGGCTGTTTGGTGGCCTCCTCTGCCTCCTGCACGGTCTGCCCGCCTTGCTGAGCAGCTCGGCAACTGGATGTTGGAACCTGATGCTCTTCTGCGCGCTCACTGCGTCTGAGGGAGTGAGCAGTGTGGCCCAGGGCTCCCTGCAGCTGCTGTCCGGATTGCTGCAGATGCTGGGCGGCGTGTCGGAGAGCTGCAAGATGTTGGGCCATCTGCTGTCACATGTTCTGCTGCGGGCCCGGGAGCTGCTGCACCGCGGGCTGCTGTCGGGGCACTCCGTGCTACGGCAGGCGTGGGAAGCCTGCAGCATCCTGCTCAGCCTCCTGCTCTACCTGATTAACACCGTGGTGAACCTGCTGCTCATCGGCACGCAGAACTGCCTGGCGGCCGTAGCCAGCGCCTGGGACACGGTGTCCGGGCCCTTGCAGGAGGCACTGGAACTCAGCATCACCCTGCTCACGTTCCTGCACAGCAGTCTGGTGGGCACCTCTGTCCTGCTCTGGACGCCTTGCCAGCTGGCCCTGGAGTTCCTCAGCTCCCTGGGCCACATCCTGGCCACTGTCTTCCTGCTCAACGCCTATGGCCTGCTGCTCACCGCTGCTGTTGTCACAGTGGCCACCATCTACTTGTGCCCCAGACCAGTCCGCCCCGGAGCCCACAACGCGCCCCCCATGCGCCGCCTACAGAGGGCCCTCTACCGACTCTACTTGTTGGCGCTAGAGCGGGCACAGGCCACCCTGGAGGTGACCGTTTGGCAGCGGACACCCTGGCAAGGCAGTCAGCTGGGGGCGAGGATGCCCCAGACGTCCGGGGGTGACCGAGGGGGGAGCAACAGAGACCCACCAAACCCAGAGTCGACCGACCGCCTAGCTGGCAACACCCAGTTCCCCATGGACCAATCAGGACAGGAAGGCGGAGATGGCACCGCGCCACAGGTGCCACCACCAGGCCATAGTTCTTTGGACTCCCCCTTGGGCGCGCCCGGTAAGGACAGGCACTCGGAGGGTCAGAACGTGCCTCTTCATACCGATTCGGCTGCCAGCCTGCTCACACTGCTGAAGGAGCACGAGGAGCGCAAGAAATGTGTGATCTGCCAAGACTGCGTCAAGACCGTGCTGCTGTTGCCCTGCCGCCACCTGTGCCTGTGCCGCGCCTGTGCCGACATCCTGCTGCAGCAGGCCGCCCACCAGCACAGCTGCCCCCTCTGCCGGCACACCATCTTGCATACCATGGACGTCTACCTCTGATGGGGCTTCTGGGGAAGTGCTGCAAGTGTGAATCAGATTCCTGTCTGAAGATGGCGGCACTGATTGCAGGGCTAAACTGCTGTGCTAAGTAGTTCCTGTGCTAACCCATGATTCGGGACACTGACAGGAACACTGGGCTTTTGCCCGCAAGATTTTTTTTGGTTTATGTGTGTCAGAAGCTGCCTCCATTTGATGTCCAGGAAGCTGGGCGTTCAGGCTTGGTCTTCCTAGCATTCGCACTACACAGAGCACACTACGGCTGCACCAGTGTTTATCTGTCAGGACGTACTGGTGCCAAAGAGACAGATTGAACTTCATTTCCGTTCCCGATGACAGAGCGCACTTCCTTATATATTTTTTCCAATCTAGCAGTATTACTGAGGCACTACTGGAGTGCAAGGTGTTCATCTCAGCTGTATAATATGTTTGTTTTTTGGTTAAATGTCTGTTATTTAAAAAAAAAAACTTTGTTACTTTGTTAGTTCTGAAGCCAGGTAGAAGGATTAACTCCTAATGATACAAGCAGTACCATTGTTTTAAGGCCAGGTCTATTTTTGGGTCAACAGACTGCATCCATTTATGTGTATCTGAATACTCTTATTAAGTGTACTTAAGAGTGCAAGCAATGAGCTAATCGCGTGTTTGTTCGTCGAAGAGTAGATTCATGTCGAAGAGTAGTTTTGGATGGATGGATTTCCTGAGCTTTCCTCTCTTGGTGGATTAGGGGAGATTGCACCTCAGGCCTAGCCTACGGTTCCTGTTGAGTTTGGCTTGCTGGACGTTGAGTAGAAGACAGACATTTGGCTTCTTGGGGCTTGTGTGCGCCGTGACTCGTCTCACACGCCTTACCTGTTGACGGCGGCGTTGAAATCTGGGCCCCATTTGCGCTTTACTGCTGCTGTCAGTGTCCACATCGTCTTCCATTTATTTGATAAAACACTTTTTTTTTTGTCTTGCTCCTGGCCAGTTCTTATCAAGTATCACATCCAATTGTTGGGTTGCGTGTCCGGCCTTTCAAGAGGATCCCCTACAAAGCTGCATAGCTGCATAAACAGTGAAATAAGACTAGAGTAAACTCGGTAAACTTGTAAGCATTAACACTGTGTATCTGTGTAAACACCATAGCCATGGAAAAGTCATTCTCGGCTTTAGTTTAAGGAATGACGCATGAGAATTTGTGTTGGTCAAAAAACAGACATTTAGACTTCTTCCGAATCCGTCTGGGACAAAAATTTGCAGTCAGATGAAATTCTTTGTTGTGAAATTTAAGAAATGTTTTGATTTTTTTTTTTGTTTGGAAGAAACACATTTCAAAGTTAGATTTGATGCCATCTAATGCAGCAGCCCGAATAGAGCAGCGTTTTAAGACGCTGTTTTTCCACTGCTGTCTTCCGAAACGTGACGCGGTCTTTCAACTTCCCTCTCCTGTTTTTACCTCCTGTCAATGTGTCACACTTCCTGCAGGGGGCAGCGTATCACAGCCCCAGTCAGTAAAATCCTGTGTCTTTTTTTGGGTGCCGCTTTGACGTCGCAGCCCAAATGACAATTTGCACGCATAAACATCAAACTCTTTCATGGCTGACAAGGATTTCAGAAGCAAGCTTTAAATAAAAATCTATCCAATTGTTTTTTATTATCTCTGACGTGCGGATCCTGGTTGGTTCTCTGCTAGATAATCCTTTGGTAGTCCAGAACATTCCATGTATTTCAGATATAGGTTACGCTTTGGGGGAACATTTTTTAAGCTGGTTGGGATCTATCCACAACCTTGGGAGGAATTTTTTCCTGAAAACTTAAAGAGCCTGTTGCCAAAGGCAGAGTTGGGGGTATTGAAAATCATGTAAAGTTAACCTAATGTCATTGTGGCCAATGTGTTTTGCAGATGCGCAATAAATGTCCTTTTATGTTTCTTAGAATCTATGTGTGCGTGTGAATCACTGGGTATCTTTACATTTCACCTTCTGATCACAAGCACAGCAATCTAACCCACTGAGCCACACACTGCCCCCATAGGGCACTTATTACAATAACAAGATAATTTTTATGAAAGGAATTTAAGGCCAATATACCAAAGGTGGGGCAGGGCCGGCTGGAGTTATAGTGCCAATCACAGGCCTTCTAATTAGTTTCCTTTATTAGGACCAATTGAATTCATTCTGTGAGTGATTGACAGCACCCTGTAATCCCACCCACCGTAGGTGTTTCAGCCTGTTTCCAATCACAAAAAAAATCAACTCTTGGTACACATGCTTGACATTAAATGGGGCGGGGCTCTTTTGTTAGTGCTGGGGAGTCGCTGTGGCAACACTTGCGTGTAAATGGGTTAAAAAGCAAGCAGGGTTTTGCTGATTAAGCCCACAATTCTGTGCTCTGGTTAGACCCCCCTGACAGCACCTGTGGGTTAGGGCCAGGAGGAGGAGGCCCTTGGGGCTTGGGGGGAATAACTGGCCGGCAGGGGGTGTGAGAAGACAGGGCACCCCGCATCAGCTGGGACACAAAGCCCCCCCTACGTCTCTGTCACCCCCAGCCCGGGACTCCGCAACGCTGTGACAAGGCCTCTTGAACTCAGCATGGCTCCGACCTGCGGAGCTGACACAGCTCCCCCCCCTCGGCAGACACAATGTTGCCGTGGAACCATCACGTTCTACTCTAATTTCGCAAACAGCAGGGGCGTAGGGGGAAATTCTAGGATTTTTTTTTTAAGTGGGGGTCATAACAGAGACTAACCTTTTCATTAACCAATGATATGTTTTGAGTCGGTGAGTAACAAGTGAGGGGTCAGTCTGGGGACCAATCAGCATTCAGTTGAGGCCAGTGCCCCTGTGACAACACTCCTGTGACAACACCCCTGTACACCCCCTTGTTCGGATCACATCTAAGCGTCCTTCATCTTGAGAAGTCTCTGTCAGTGCTGGGAAGCTCATCGATCGAGAAGCAAACACTAGATTAGTAATACTAATAAACTTCATGGAGCGCTTCTATGTATTATGTACATTAAATGCGCACACAGGGCCGGAGGTACAGATTCTGATCAGTCACTCAGCGTGAGGCTTTGTTCCACAAGGCCGTCCCACCGCCCACCGCTACGTCAGACTCGCCCACCCCACCCCCACTCTAATGGGCCGCCACACGAGATCAGGGCAATCTGTCGCCAGCTGTCTCCTGTGGCAACCCGCTGAGTCAGGACAATGCCCCACCCCTACATCCCATCTCCTCTCATGTCCGTGGTCCCCCCAGAGGAAGGAACACAAGGAACGTCTACCAGACCAGGGTCTCTCATGACCAGGTCAGGGGAACTAGAATTCTGCTCTAAACAATGAAAAGCTGACATCTGGATGGACACTGCTGTTGCACCTTTTAAGACATATTATACAGTGATCAAAACATTATGGGAAGAGATTGATATTTACATCCCACTGTGCAAAATCATTGCTTAATACATATGGCTGTTTGCTGGAACATCCAAGATTTGGCCCATTCTTAATCTGTATTCTATGTGTACTATATACATATATATCCAACATATGCCTAAAAATATGACATGCTACTCCAGTTACAAGTCAAAGTTTTACCCATATTTGGGAGCGACAATATATATTTCAGGTATTCATTGTTCTTCAAACACATACCTCTTTGAATATGGTTTTAATGTTAAAAATCATAAATGTCCCAACAGAAAAACAGAATTACCCAGCAGCCAGATTGATATTTCCATAACCAGTCACTTCCACTCATGGGTAAATGTCTCTTTAGAATTTCCACGATCCTGCTCTGTCAGCTCTGCATTTATCGCAGCCAAATTGTGCCAGAGAAATGGTTCACAGCAGAGCGGTGATGATGTCACAGTTCTGTTACAGTCCATCTTCCAGAAGGACCCTTGGGCTTACCCCTGGGAGACCCTGTATGAGCTATCACCTTTTTATCCTAAACTCTGGCTCCCCAGAAGACCCTTGGAGTTGTACCCCTTTGGTGCTCAGCTGGGTCCTCAGCAGAATACCAGCTAACGGCGAGCCTTTCTCCCCCAGCTCTGCTAATTACTTCTAACAGTTATATCTTGTGTCAAACTGGAGCCGAAGCGGCTTCTCACACTGATACAATTAGACGTGGTTAAGCGGCCACCGCGTCACAGAAGGGCTTGTCCCAGAAGGAAGCAGCAGGGAGGATGTCCCCTGTTCGGATCAATAGACCAACTCAATAATTCATTTGTTTACATAATCCCTAACCTACGTTTTGGGTCATTCCAGTCCTTCTGCTGACAGATGTTAGAGTGTCAGAGCTCCTGATCACATAACAAGGTCAAGATGCTTCTCACAGTTTGAGTGGTCCACCATCTCAGAGGCTTTGCTGTGGGGAGCTGTCATAGTGACTGTCAAAGCTCATAACGCTCAAGTAACCTTAGTGAAATCTAAGAAACGTAATTTACTGGACTCTTTGCTGGTTTTGTTGCAATAATGTTAGATATTTGAAGCTTGGAATTCCTCATACAGAAGGAGTGAAAGATTCTGGGAAATACAGATACTCCGAAAAGAAATATGTCTGCCTTTCAGGGGCAATCCTGGCACTGTTTCTATCTAAACGTCTCTGCTCTCTCTATCCATAGCCGTCTCCTTTGCAACCTTTGTCTCGGTGTCTGTCACCACCTCACATATTTAGTTTCCATCCATAGCAGATATGGGGATCGCATATTTGAAAACCTCTTTCAGTGTGTCTGTGTGCCTCTGAGGATAAATAAGGGGGAGGTGGGCTTGGTCAGGGGGCGGTCCATTACTAGCCCCCACCTCTTTACCACATCTTCCAGCTTGTTTGGAGGGGAGACCGCAGGTCGGGCTTCCCTGCTAATGAGTGACATGAAAGAGGCTGAACCATAGTACAGAGCAGAGGTGCTACAGACTAAGAATTGTTCTGAGACGTGGAGAAACCTGGGGAGGGGGGCAGGGGAACAAGAACAGCAGGAATCGGTGAGGAGGTGTCAGAACAAGGGCTGAGCATGGGGGCCGGCACCTCCCTCCCTCGCTTTGCTTTGGGTTTGAGGAGCAAAAGCTAGCCTCGAACGACGGCTTTGTGAGAAACGTGCTTCCCATCAGCCACGCCGCCTGTGTTGTCGTTTTGAAGGCTGGGTGATCCTTCAAGGAGGAGCGGCACTCTGGTGGGCGTGGCATCCGCGTGCCGTATCGGAGGAGCCCGCGGGGGCCGTCGGCGTAGCCCCCACGTCCTGAGTGCATTCTCGACACAATGGGGGGTTTTATGGGGCGTTTGCTGGGCTGAAAGGGCCGCCTTGTGCCCTGGGCTGCAAGCCTCAGTCGACGCGTTGCGTACGGCGACAACTATGACCTTTGGGAAATAAGGGGCCTCTTATGGTCTTGCGCCGCGTCACGCCCCCTCTCAGACGCCATCGACCGAATAACGTGACGCTCTGTGACCTTTCTCATTAAAACACACAGCGGCAGGGTGACCTTCAGGTACTGCAGGTCTGTCCAACAGCTAAAGATACGTGACATGGGTGAACTAAACGGCCCTAACTGTGCAACTGCATATAGATACTTTTAAACAAAACCAAACAAAAAATCAGGACAAAAGTTGCAGAGTCTGTACTTTGTTATTATGTTAACGTCACGTTCTTGCGTTGTCATGCATTGTGTTTTCATCCATTTTGAAGAATATCTTGTACAGCAAGTAACATATCACTGTGTAAATGTAGTATGTGAATTATGTTGTCTAGTCAATGTGTAAATCCTATTATGTCATAATATATTGTTAATGTGTTACTGTAGCACCTCGGGCTTGGGGAGATGATATTTCATCCCAATTATATACATACATATATATACTGTAGATGTGCTGGCAATAAAGATCTTTTGAATTCTCTTGAATCTTGATATTTCATCCAGGGTGTCCCTACCCCATACCCTGTGCATGCTGGGATAGACGCCAAGGTCACGGCCACCTGTGCTGGATCAGAACTTATGGAAAAACACGCTTATGTATACTTGCAAAATGCTATGTATTTTTATAATCTAATCTTATTTTACTACACCAGGTAATTCCAGGGGCCAGTATCACTAAGATGGGTTTTCGGATTTGCAAGGTAAGATTTAATTAAGGTAGTCTGGGCTAGATATAAGTGAATAAAAATAAAGTTCATATAAACTATGGTACGTTAAATCTGAAAACTTATCTAGCTAACCAGCAAATCACAATACAGGCCCCCCAGTCAACATCTGCTCATTTTCTTCTGTTTGTATTCCTTGTAAGATTACTTGTGTAATTGGGTAACATATCAAATTTAAATTTAATTTAATGCCTCTTTAAATGTTTTACTTTGAGTACTGCCAGTGAGAGAGTTGGGGAATGGGGTAGGTTTTATGTTTCGAAGTAAATGCTTCTGCTGTGCTGTTCGGCTAACTCTGTTGTGCGGCCAATTTAATTACATATTTATGTTTAATGCTATGTGAGTTTCCCACACTCACTCTCTCGCATGAACCAGATTTATGAAAAAAAAAATGTTTGAATTTCAAAAAATAATTCAGAGAGATTCTCAGAAACCTTGCTGACTTTGAAATCTGAGGGCAAATTTGAGAACGTTAGACATGGCCGCTGAAATAAGACAAAACGGGAACTGATTCCAGAAAAAGCAACGTAAATCCCCCATCTGAAAGTCATCATTGCGGTGCTGACTAAACACACAGAGTGACAGCTCCAATTTTGGCCGCTCCTGTGCAGAATGTTTTTCATCAGTCATGGACTTGCCCCGAAAATGTCCCCAGGCTGGCAACTGAGAGGCATGGCGGAGGAGGGGGGCAGGGGGGCAGGGAGTTAGAAATGCCTGTCTTCACATGGTGCAGAGAGGCATCAAAGCTACGGAGAGGTGAACATAAGGACCTCAGAAACGTTTGTAATGTCGAAAAAAAAAACATCTC
>JABFEB020000038.1:17493126-17520926 GCA_019775895.2 Stomatorhinus ivindoensis | reverse complement strand
CACACACACACTCATACATACACACACACACACACATACTCACACACTCTCTCCCTCTCCCTCTCTCTCACACACACACTCATACATACACACACATACACACATACTCACACACTCTCTCCCTCTCCCTCTCTCTCTCTCCCTCTCACACACACACTCATACACACACTCATACATACACACACACACACACATACACACATACTCACACACTCTCTCCCTATAAAACAGGATATATCTCCTCTGAGCAAATCAAGTAACTAGTTAAAAAGCACCACTTCTGTACTCCCCCAGCTTATGTTAATTGAATGTGTAGTCAGTGTGTTGCACTGTTTAAAATGATATTTTAAACAATTATATCATTATACTGAATGATGCAAAATCAAATCCCCTGAATGTTATTGAATATGTAAAATATTGTTCATATTTTGTTCATATTCTTAACTGTATAAAGCAGTTAAACCATTTTATCCCAAAATGATGCTACACGACTCACGAAGTTAATAGACAGTATCATGGTGATCCCTTAAGTACGAACGGGAACTTTGTAAACAAAGGATTAGTGAATGCTGGGACATTTCTGCCCCCTACTGGACAGTCTGGGATCTGCATGCTAACCGGGATTATTTTTCTCATCGAGGACCAATGCAAATGAAACCCCACTGTACCGTTATAAAACGCAGACGTGTTATCTGTGCATTTCCAGAGTCTGTTCACAACCATTAAAGGTCAAGAAGTCAAAGTCAAGTCAAAAAGTAATCTCCACAAAATGACATTTCATCTTAGACTTTATTGTTTAACTGTTAATGAATTACTATTACCTAAGTACTTAAGGAAAGTATCATTGATGAGCACTTTGTAATGCGGGTGTGTAAATGTTTGAAATGGCTGCCAGGCCATTACACCTGGTATTACACATGGTATTACACCTGGTATTACGGGTCACACAGAATAAACTAATGAGAAATCAGGCTACTATCTCAGTTCTTTTTAAAGTTCATGCAACAGGATGTGAGGTGACAGTTCATGGTACACAATTTAGCAAAATCATGGGACTGGGTAGAGATTTAATTGTCATTTTTCCCTTTTCATCCTCCACAGTCGGAACCACTAAGTGTGTGGTTACATGTTTGGATAGATGTAGGGAAGTATTTCCCAGTTCGGTCCTTGGGAACCTAACTCCAGTCCATGTTTTTGCTCCCTCTGAACTCCTTGCCAGACAGTCCATATTTTTGCTCCCTCCCAGCTCCTAGTAGGGAGCAAAAACATGATCTGCCTGTGGGTCCCCGAGGACCAGGAGTAGGAAACACTGACGTAGGGAAATGACTGTCGCCACTGACCTCAAGGAGAAGTCTGGCAGAAAACGTACAAATACCAGCCTACAATGCTTAGGCCAAAGAACAATGATGTAATGCCGGGCACCCTGTCTGTAGGAACAGGCCAAATGGGCACAGCATCTGCTCTCACCAGCACTGAGCTGCACTGCTCTGGACAGGAAGTGATGTGTCACCAAGACCCTTCAGGATGTGAGGCCATATAACTTAAACAAATTGACCTAGAAGAGCAGCACGCTGATCTCCACAGAACCAGCGTCCTAGCAAGAGATTGTTTACAGGGGAATGTCACCTTTGGGCCAATTACATCACACTGAGCGGAGAAAAAGATTTAAATAGGAAGAGTCGACTTTTTGTGCTCGACATGTGAGATACTGACGAAGGATTGGTATATCCAGTAGAGAAACGGTGAAAGCTTAATTTCAGGTTTAAGGCAGCGACATGAGCTGCCCTGTCTGTAGGCTATACAGAAACACAGAGAAAAACAAAAAATACAGGCATAAAAACATGGAGCTGACCTGTGCATAACAGCTGATGAGTATTTTAATTGGAGAATATGTTCACAGACGGTCTGGGTACAGATGTTCCCCGCTTTGTGATGGTTCAACCTAATGTTTAGACTTAATGACGGTGTGATAGCGAAGCACATTTAAGGTTTATCGAAGTTTGAGTATGTCCTGCGAATTCTGGGTGCTGGCATCATCCACGCAGCTACAATTCCAGCCTGCAGTGACTGCAAGCATTAACATCTCTTACGATGTTGAACCATGTATCATGCAATGTTTTTTTTGGCTTTCTACCCCAAATTTTCCCAAACACATTATATCTACTAAACACTCATATCACATTGTATCATATGATATTCATATTCGAAGATATTTTCAAACTACAATGGATTCATCTGAACGTACAGTCATCCTAAATTCAGGAGCATCTGCATACATATGCATGTATAAGCTACATGGAAAGTTGGTTGGTGAAGTACACAGCACTGCATCAAATTTGCAAGTATGTGTGTGTGCTATACCTTTAAAGCCCAGCGGATGGCGTCCAAGTCCTTGTGCCACCCGGAGGGAGTTAAAGGTGGAGTCTGACACCTTGTGGCCATGAGGTCAGCTCTGGCCGGCTGCCGATGGATCAGTGCCTTGTGAGATCACCATCTCACCAGACAGCAGGACCGGCCCATGCGGTTAAAACCGCATTTCCTGCATACCTCAAGAACACTGCAAAGCAGCACTGATGCAGTGAGGATGATGGCATGCCTTTGCATCGCAGAGACTCTGCAGGTAAGAGCCAAACCTTTGCTGGACGTTTTAGGGACGACTGGAAGGGAATCTAAGTGTCAGATACAGTCTGGAATTTAACCACTGCTCTGCTTGACGATCTTTGACTTCCTGTCAGGTGACTCCCAGCTGATCCCTCATCACAGACCATTCACCCAATTTTTTTACTGACCTGTCAAATATGCTCATTTTTGCATGGAAATGCAGCAGCTGCTATAGCAGTTAAGGAACTGGAATCGGGACTAAAAGGCCAGTGGCTCTACTGTTGATCCTTTGGTGGTTTATTTTACATAAAACTGTCACTGCAGCGAAATGTCTGGCTGGCTAAATGAGCTGTGCACTTGCTAAGTGGCTAAACACATACAACACCTACAGCATGAGTCGCGGGGATGAGAGCGTGCGTGTTTACATTTCTTCAAGCGCTACCAGTCTGGGCGCAAACATGCTGCGCACCTGCAAGTGGCGCCCCCTACAGGGCAAACACGGCGGAGTTCTTCCAGTCCGAGTACACCAGGAACCCTGTGAAGGTGCTGTCCGTCTTAGAGCTGGAATAGAAGCCGCTGTATTCCTGCAGCGCCATATGGACCCAAACCTGGTCGCCGGGCACCAGGTGAAGCAGGGAACCACCAGAAAGCGAGGCCGGTTTGGGCCAATTGCCGTAGAACTGGAAGTAGGATGCCACCACATGGCCGTTCTTCATCAAGTCGAACTGGAGGCTGGCGCGGTACACAGTGGCGTGCACGGTGAAATAATACACCCCTGGCACCCGGCACGTGAAGCGGCCCGTCTCCACATTGTAGTCGCCCTGCTCATTCAAGAGCGGCGTGTCGAACACAACAGCGCCCTCTACAGGCACCGGTGCGCTGCGCGCCTCGGACAACTTGGCGCTGAAGGCTGACTTGGGGGCCACGGCGCACTCCCCAGGCTCGCCCCGCTCGCCCTTCTCGCCCGGGCTTCCTCGGTCGCCGCTGAAACCTCTCTCACCCGAAATGCCTGCGAAAGGTTACGGCAGACAGACAGAAATGACTGCGTGAATCTGGCAGCCTTTTATCAGCTATATTAGACAAGCGAGATCCAGATCAGTCCGGCGGTGGGATAAACAAATAACTGTGGCTCTCAAGGAAACTACAGCTACAATCTGAAAAGGCCGGAAAAAAACGATCTGATGTGAGTCACATTCTTATCCACTAAAAGTAGGAGGCTGCGGTAGCTGAAGGCGGGTAAAAGAGCAGCGGACCTGGCTCTCCTCTGTCGCCCCGTTCTCCCTTCTCCCCAGGAGCGGCGTCCCGACCGTCTCGCCCGTCTCTGCCAGGCTGGCCGGGGCTGCCGTAAGCCCCGGGGGATCCTGGGATCCCAGGCTGCCCAGTGCACAGGCTGGGGATCTTGTTGTCCTCCAGTTGATTGGAAGAGTTGATCAGGACGAAGAGGAGAAGAGCCCACAGACTGAGGGAGGCCATGGCAGAGCCCTGGGATTGGATGGAGACACAATGAGGTCAGCGGTCAGTGCATGTGAAACATTTACTGCAATCTGTCCCATCCATCCATGCATCCATCCATTACTGTAGACTTCTAATAAGCCAGGAAGCAGAAGAACCACGGCAGGAGAAACCCTGATCAGGATGCCAGCCCACTGCAGGTCAGACGCTCAGAAAGCACCACATTCTGGGCAGCTCAGAGGTACCGAGTCACCTGAACCAGAAGCCAGAAGCCAGGTTACTCTGAGGAAACCCGCACAGATGCAGGGAGAACTGGAAGCCACAGCTGGAGGCGTGCAGCCCACAGAGCCCAGTGCCGCCATCCGCCACGGCGTGATATTTATGACTGGAAAAACGCAAAGTCTCATGTCTGCATAGCAGCTGTGCTTTAAAACTGCGCACTGGAGTGATGGTGACCTGTGAACGCAACGCGATCAGTTACAGCGGCCTTTCCTGAACTTCGGAGAACTACTTAGGAGAACTCTCGCGGTTACTTACGGATAACTTTATTCCTTGCCAGAGAAACGCTGACAAAAACATTTCTGGGAAAATGAATTAAAAACAGGTAACAAGAATGCTAAGCAGATTTGTCACACGCCATTTAAGGGCTGAAACTGAGCAGCAGCTGTGGCTGTTTCTTATGAACTCTGACAGAAGCCCGTCTTGGAAATCTCCTCTACACAGGGCAGCAGATGGAACTGTGCGTGTGATCGTGCCTCTTGCTGTTCCGGTGAGGCAAACATTAAGACCGGGGTCTGCTAATGGCACCTCTCTGGGCTCATCACCTTGGGACGCATGATCTGAATCTTCCATATTTTCGGATACATACTTCGGAGTTCTTCCTGGATCTACCAGGCCGGGGCAAAGTCTTCACACTGTGATTAGCAGCGCGGTGCACAGCTGGAGCCTACGCGGTCCAACAATAAAATTCCCCGGAGTGCTGGAGAGCTGTTGGAAAGCTGGCCAAGAGCAGGAGGTCCCGGTAGACTTGGGGTATGGGGGGGGGGAGTCTCGCGACACCCTAACCCCCTGGGCCACAGACAGAGACCCAGCTGGGTCTGTTTCTCATAATTCGCTCTCTGAAGTTTATGTCGGCCCATAAATGAGCTGGGTTCACTCATGCTTGTTAAAAAAAAAGAGCTCAGTTTGGCATTAAGGCCGAGAGCAGAAAGTGCTGACGACTCATACTGACATAAACCACATCAGCTGCCCCCCCTCCCCTTTATTGTGAGAGTAAAGTATGAGAGGTGGGGGTAGAATTCATTCCAATAGTCCTACTTTCTCCTCCCCCCTTTGTACTCTGGCAGACGCCGCTAAGGAGCAAAAGGATGTCAGTGTATTTTTTTGGGGAGGGTGAGGAACTTCTACTTACTGGAAACCTATCCACTAGTTGCAGCACCCATGTGACTATTCATCCAGGGACAAGTTACCCCCCAACCCCCCCAGTAGAAGAAGACGAGCACAGAGATTTGTTATACTTGAGGCCCCACTCAAAAAAATAATTTACCCCTTTATACCTTCAGTGTAGTGATTGTTTGTGGCTAACGGGGGGGCACACACAAATGCATGGTTTGAGTAGTAGTAAAGTAGTAAACACAATTTTGTATTCTGCTAAACAGCAATTCTATGTGTGGGCAGACCCTGTGTGCCTGACCCCCCCCCCCCCTCCCCATGTGCTCACAGCGTCTGCAGCTTTCCGCACGGCTGCACAGCGCCCCCGGACCAAAGCCAAGACGAAAGTTCACAGCTCAGCAAAAGCCGTCCAAGCAGAGCCTCGGGCGGAAGCAGAACGAGAGCTGAAGCTCCCGGTTAGAGTTCTCTTGTTGCAAAAATTGTACAAACATCATCCAAAATACCATAGCAGTTCTCAAAACATAACCAGTCTTTGAGGTGCCTCTAGCTTGTCCTCTAGAACTTTCCTCTTTGAACATCTTCTCTTCCTAAAACACCTGCGTGTGGTTTCGACTGATCATCTGACTAAACATCTGTGCACATAAGTGTGCTATGCATTAAAACCACAACAAAGTAAGACTCTGCACTGGCAAAACCCCGTAACTACACTGACACTAAGAGAATGAGTCGCAGTATTTTAACTGTCCGTCAGTTTGTGTAGCAGGTATGTCAATGATAGTGTTTTCTTCATAGCATAGCTGAACTCAGATAGACAAGACAAAGAATATGAGTCGTGGTTTTTGGAATTGCAGTCAGCGTACCTGAAGAAGCGGCGCAGGAGCAGCGAGTCGCAGGATATGCAGAATGGCCGATGCAGGTGTCTCCTGCAGTGGTGCGGGGGTGTCCACTCTGTCTGGGGATGTCGGTCCTGAACGCCTGTTCCCACCTAGACGGTCCTGCGTGTGCAACACAAAGTCAACACGTGTCCAGATGGCGAGAACTTCTCCTCACCCTCGTTAGATGATCCTTGGGGTGCTTCCCCTCGACCGACAGTTCTCAGGCTGCAAACACCTAGTGGGTGGAGGACACACCTAGGACGTTCCCCTGCCACGAGGTCCACCGGTTCGCGGTCCCACGCTGAGACGGACGGCTCGGCCAGAAGAAGAAGCCTCCTTCTCAGCTGCCTTTGGATGGGGAAAGAAAAAGAATACTGTGCGCTTGGAAGGAAATGGCAATGAAAGCCAATTAGGGACGGGGGTGGGAGCGGGACAGGGAAAAGGGGAGGGGGCAGAGAATGTAGGAGGGAGGGAGGGGAGGTAGTAAAGTTAGTATCATCCAGGGAATTTGCATGGGGAATAAAAGAGGGGGAAAATCAAAACAAAGCATCCATCTTCATCTAACCAAGATCTGGAGAAGACGTGTCTGAAGAAGAAGGCGCGGAGAGTGAAGAGGTGAGGAGATGGTGCAGCCAGCAGAGTTTGATTCATCCTGGAAAAATTCTCCAGAATGAAAACAGGGGGCAAGCCAGAGAGATGGAGGGCCGTGGCTGGGTGATCTGGGGATACTGTCATTCCTGGCTGTTCTTTGGATACTAGAGCTAAACAAACAGGCTCAGCTGGAAGGTCCCGTTGCTGCTCGAGAGCCGGGCCAAGCCATACGCCTCAGACAGTGACTCTCCCAGAATTCCACCGGAGACTCGCTGCCCGCTACTTTCTCGCATAAAAAGTTCGGCTCGTGCTCCTTTGAAAACTTCAAAAGGTGCGGCTGCAGGCAAAGTGTGGAGGAATGCATTGTGCATCCGAGAGAGATCTAGTGATTTCCACAGAAAAAAGGTTGAATCAGAATCGCAAAAACAGGGACCACAGCCCTTGCGTTTCAAAGACGAAAGTATGAAGTAGTTGTGAAAAACGACATCTTAACAACTATCAAAAACTCCTTGAATTATGAATTGTATTTGTAAAACATTAACATTATCCTGGCCTCAGGGAGAAATAGACTTTTTTCTTTAACAACTAACATTTTTAGCAAAATCATAACCTTATTTAAACACCGCGAGCATATGCTGGGAACCTGTAATGAACAGGCCCTAGCGAAGGGAGAATCACAACCACACTCTTGGTTAAGAGATGGGCCAACGGGCATTAGGCAACCGTCTAAGAATTTAGCGATTTGAAACCAGTCGGCTGAAAACACGTCTGCTTGAGAAAATGTTTCTAATAGACGAAATAAGAATGACTGTACGGAATGAGAAGCAGCAAGCTATCAGAAATGTAATCCCGTAATCCACACCGGCACTTTGAACCCTGGGAGAAAAGGTCTCTGATTTTTGGAGCCTCTAGATATCTGAACAGGATTAGACGTGGCTGCCAGCTCGACGCGGACAGCCAGGGCCCAGGGGCGTTAAAGGGGTCACCCATGTCATTAGCCAATGAGATGCCTTAAATCGGTGAGTGACAAGAAAGGTGGCACTCTGGGGGCCAATCAGCTCTCAGCTGGGACTGGTGCCCCTGTCCATGCCCCTGCAATCACCTTATCTGGGTCATCGGAGGAGCACGGGGAGATGTAAAGATCTGGTTCTGCAAACTTCCAGGTCTCGACCCCTGACTTCCTAGGAGTCGGCCTCAGAGGCTCAAGGAAACTGGGCTTAATTTGCTGTGTCGCTGGGAGGGCACAGCAAACATGAGAAGTGCCCGATGTGGGGGGGGTAGGGGGGGGTTTCTATACAGGGTGAGATTTTACTGCCCAGGAGTTTTATGTGAGACCATCTGGTACAGGGTGTGTCTCAAGGAATTTGTCCATAACGGGGATGTTTGGGCCTGTCAGCAGAAGAGCTTAAGTTTTGGTTCTTGGTGATGGTGATAGGGGGGGGGGGGGGTCCAGCCCACGTTATCCCAAACAGCCAAACCGCAGGTTGCGCAACTGTTGCCGGATCCGTCTAGAAATCTCAGGCCCTAAGGAGCACCAGCTGAATACAACATAGGCAAAGCCTAGTCAGGTCATTAGCTACGGCTCTGCTGCCCTCCTGACTGTATCAGAAGCAGGATTCTTAAGGACAAACTCTGGGTAGATAAGGAGCGTCCCTTTAATGTTTTATTAAAGGGCCGGGCACTGAGCCCATTTCTTTACTTGCAGACAGAAGTGGGCTTTCCCTTTAATTGATCATACTGGCACAAAACAGTGTCCAATGCTGAAGGTGGAAGGAGGATCTACATCTGAGCTCTGGTGCTCCACACACAAACGTTCAGTTACTGGGAAGCTTACCCTCAGTATCGCTGTAATGTGGTGGTCAATCTCTCTCTATCTCTCACGCACACACATTGCTGACTACTGCAAACCGAATCATCAGATATTTCACAACATGTATTTTCAGTGACTCAGTGACCTCCAGGACATGGTGCTGGGGGGGGGGGGTTACTTTAGTTCAAAAAGCTCAAACCAAAACTGAGCTGCTGCTTTTTAAAAGACCTAAACAAAGGAAAATGTCACTATTTCCACAGCCTAGCAAACACACACAAAACCTTTGTATCGGTCTCTTATTCAAACAGAATGGTGCAGATGGTAGAGATGGACACTAACTTTTGATGACAACTTTTTAATGGATTCCAAATTTTGCAGTTTCTGTCTGAATCAGGGACATCACTTTACTGTTTGTTATATTTGTACAGGAGCAAGGCGTAAGTGAATTGACTGGGCACCAGGGGGCGCCCTATCTGATCAGCCTGTCAGAATGGGGAGGAAGATGACGAATGACAGCTAGGTTACTGGGTTTTTGCTTACGGCTCCAAAAAGCACTGAGCTGGTACTGTACTCCTAGCAGTTTATGTAGTGACAGTGTTCAAAATTTTAGCCCTTGAAGCGATTGTTAGTGAAGAATTACCAAAATCTATCGACCAACGAACTTGGCTGAGTACCTGTAGAGGGTCGTTACCGTTACAGCTAATCTGAGGCCCAGAGGTGGGTAATTCAGGTCCAGAAAGTAAAAGTCCAGACCAAGATTTTGCTTCAACCAACCAGTTAGGTACTCTGTGACTATGCTCCACTGGTTGGTTCAAACAAAATCATGGTCTGGATTTATAATCTCCGGACCTGAATTACCCAATTGTGTCTGAGGGATATCAGGAGCTGATGATACTATGTAACATCTCATTGGTGCTGAACCACAATGACTGCTAGCAAACTCAACCTTACGTGGGAATCCTGGTGCCTCAGTCCCCATTGTACCTAATTTTAATGTCTTTTTACATATTTTGCATCTCACCTCAAACCAATTTCTTGTCAATGCCAACCAATCTTTGTATGAGTCTTTAAGCCACATCTTCAACTTAACACCTAATAGTAAAATTTTTTTTTTTTTTAATGTTATAGCCTTAAATGTAGAAAATCTTTTTAAATATCAAAGGAACATGAAAACAGCACAATGTAAACATTAAAGCCAAAAAAAATCACTCCAGAGGCAGGGTAAACTGAATATGTTTATTATTTAAACTATCACTTAAATAAAAAAGTGCATAGAAAATAAACATGATTAGAAACTTTCCTTTTTACAATTATGTACAAGAGTTCGTTTTCATTATTTTACATTCAGTCTTAAGTAGTGTCAGTACTTTTTCTTTTTTTTAAATTGTTACTTAACGGTCTTTCCTTCATTTCTGTGATATAACACTGGAACAAAGTTATAGCAACAAACACAGTTATCCTCATCACCGTCATCGTCGTCGTGGTGAAGCTTGAGAAGCGGAGAAGAAAGAGCGCGAGAGAGAGAGTACAGGAAAAAACACCTGGACAGAACAGTGTTCAGATGAAGGCCGTGGAGAAGGGAAAAAGAAGGAAAAAATAAACCAACCCCTCTTACGAATTTCCCCGACTCACCCCCACCACTTCATCCAACACAAAAACGGCACAGAACTACAAGCACAAGATTATCAACGACTTGCTGCCTGCACACTCCACCCATCCCAGGGCAGCCATATCTACGGTGGCCTGGGAGGTAAAAACAGCGCAAAACAACAACAGTAATAACTGATAAAATCATTGCTTAAAATTGTTATTTAAATACTCCTCTTCATAAATAAAATATTTA
The DNA here is from genome assembly GCA_019775895.2 of Stomatorhinus ivindoensis. Classification (NCBI taxonomy): domain Eukaryota; kingdom Metazoa; phylum Chordata; class Actinopteri; order Osteoglossiformes; family Mormyridae; genus Stomatorhinus; species Stomatorhinus ivindoensis. The sequence continues at coordinate 17,510,362 of JABFEB020000038.1, read as the reverse complement.
CCAGGACTACTTAAAGGAACATGAAAGAGTACCTGTACAGGGGAAAGGAGGCTGGGGCAGAGAAAAGGCTTGCTATGTGATATTGTGCTGGGGCGGGGAAAATTAAGTATCCATTCACTGACCATTACTATTTCAACAGAATAATGCCACACCAAGAAAATCCCTGTAAAAATGTACAAAGAAAATAAAAACAAACAAACAAAAAACATCTCACTACAACAATAAAAACACAATAATCAAATGGCTGACCTCAAGAAGTTCACAACCACATTACACATATACATTTTTTTTTCCATACTATAAATATCGTTCCCTTAGAAAATAAAGCGAGAGACTGCAGTGTTCCACAAGGAGGAACGGGTACTGTATATCAATATACAAAGTTGCTGTACGACATTAGTCTAGATCTAAACTGATACTGTAACACAAAACCATTATTGAGTACGTTGAAAGATGCAATTAACCTTAATTAAGCTGTTGTTTTGCTACTGTAACTAAGTTTGTCCATTCCATATATTATGTAGATACTGAAGTACAAGTTACTATTTATATGTGTATATAGACTTTATATATTTAAAAAGAGCGAGGAAGTGGAAGAGCCAGCAGTTGACTACAGACAAAATGGAGCCGACAGACGACGTCACGAGTGACGGTGTGGCACACCGTGACGGATCTGACCGCGGGACCCCCTGGACGATGGGAGGTTCACTGACAGATGGAGATAAGCATCTAGAGAGTATTGCATTGAACTGAATCCCGCCACTGAACTATCCAGCCGAGGCCCTTCTGAACACCCCCCCAGTGTTGTTCTCCTGCCTTTACAGAGTTCGGTCCGTCCACATGCTCCATTTTTCTACGGACCTCTCAGCGACATCCCCTTTCCTAACATCTATAACATCTAGCCTTTTCTTCAAGCTAACTGTAGAATTAAATCACCATTACCGTTGTCCGTTTTTTTTTGTTGTTGTCGTTTTCCTGTCGATATACATTCATCAGACAGCGAGCTGCAGAGTTCAGCAGAGCCCCCGTGCCAAACGCCAAAGGAGAGAGGAGAATGGTGAGTCGAGAACCAGAAGACGCTGTATCCCTGAATGCACGGCACGCTCCAGGCTGTGAAAATGTGAGATGGGGACGTCTGAGAGGGTCCGGGAGCCAGAGCTGGTGCTGTAGGGAGCGCAGAACGGCTGGGAACGTTCAACCTGCAGGAAGCCACCTATTCTCAAATTCATTTGTTCTCTCTCTGGTACAAGAGAACATTTAGACCAGGGAATTTGGACAGATGGCTGGTCAAGAACAGCGTTTCTCAACCCAGTCCGCGGGGATCCCTAGACAGTCCACATCTTTGCTCTTTCCCGGCTCCCAGCCAATTGAGATCCCCCAGTTACCAAGTAGAGGCTGGTGGGGGATGGGGAGGAGTGAAAATGTGGACTGTCTGGGGGGTCCCCGAGGACTGGATTGAGAAACATTGGTCTAAAGTAAAGATCAGTTACTGATGACCAGTTGCCAGAATTGGCCACCAGGGGACTGACTAATCACACTTTGGTTTATAGGTACAAATCTTTACTGGCTTCCTTCCTGTATGATGTCACCACATTTGTGAAGCCCAATTTGGACAGCCGTATTAACTGGTGATAAAGCCCGGCCAGTTGAGTGCGAGGTGGGCAAACCTGCTTTACGGGACAGCCTAGGCCAGGTCAGGGCTCTGGGGGACGCTGCAGCTGCTTTTTTTTGTGTTTTTTTTTTTATTTTTAAATTTTTTATTTTTTTTATTCATTTATTTTAAAGGTGGACATGAAGAACGTAAGGTGGGGAAAGGGCAATGCTTGACTTCACTGACTCTGTCTGAACGTTTAGAGCCAATGCAAGCCCCCGAATCCTAGCTTCCCCCACCCCCCCATCTCCCATGCCAGCACTCGTCCTCTCTGTGACTGTGTGCCGTTTATTATTATTATGTTTTGTTTATTTTATTTTACAGCAATCGCGAGAGCTCAGGCCCTCCCGTTAGGCGGCAATGGATGGGGTTCAAGAGTCGACTCGGGACACAGAACCGACAAGGCACCAAACGTTCACCGGAAGCAAGCATGCAAGGCGACGTGGTCACACACGGTCCCATACCGAAGTCACCCCCCCTCCCCCAGCAGCGCTGAAAGGACAGAGACAGTCAGCCTCTTCCTTCTACTGGACTGCAGAACCTTCCAGAAATACCAACTTAATGCAGATGGAAGAAACCTAATACGAGTTTCCCAGCACTAGAGCATCCCTGCAAAGACACAATCAGATCCGGATGCTATGGTCCACCCATCCGCCACGCTTGGTGAAATCTGAACGTATGAAACAGCCAAAAAGCTGTAAAAAGGCTGCACTGAGAAAGCAAGTGCTTTGACCCTTTAAAAAAAAAACAAAACAAAGGAGAGAAAAATGACAGCATAATGATCTCAGACCACGCTAAAAATCTCTCTTTTGGCTGCTAGCAAGGAGGATAACTAGCAGACCACTATCAGTGTAGGTAAATCCAATATGATGTCCTCTCTCGAGGTTATGGAGAACAATTTGAGAACAGCTCACTGACGCTGTTTAAAAATGACATTTAGCGCGATGAAACCTTAAGTTTCTGGTGGACTGCATTCGAGAGCGATAGTAACAGGTCATCTTTGGAACGTTCAGGCTGTAGAAAGACACGAAAATAACTAAAGACACATTTAAAAAGGTAAAATAAATAAGGCAGCTCTTTAAAAAAAAGACTGAACTGAGCTTAAGGATTTGTAAACATCTCAGTTCCCTACAAAATAGGAGCCAGTAAAATAAATACGATTCCTTAAAAAAATAAATACAATCGTTAAGTGCTTTTTTTTTCAAATCAGCAAGTGCGTTTTCCTTATGTCACATGAATAGAAAAATATACATTATTATTTACATTTTATAAAGACGCTGGGATTTTTCAGTCCCAATATTTAAACGTCCAGAAGATCCAGCCCAATGGAATCCATAAATAAAGTAAAAACCATTAACCCATTGTTGCTGAAAACAGCTATTGGTACCAGTGAAAGCTTTTGGGGTTCACTGGCAGTAAACTGGACAACTTTGAGAAAGACTATGCAACCAAGATCCTATTGTATGGTGAGGAGTTATGTAGCGCAAATCACTGGCTCTGCTGGAATCTTCAACCACATCCTATGTTAAAACAAAACAGCTCACAATGAAACAAAAGTTTAAGAACAAAAAAAAAAAAAACAGCTGTGCCCATCGACTGTCAGTCCACCAGAACGTCCACCCAAAGCCTGCACCAAACGCCAAAAGCTGCTTGTGTCACAGGTTTGCGCATGCAATCACCATCTTTAGCATCAGTCCCATCTGCTAGGAAACTTTCCGACAAGACCATTGCCTGGACTGATGCTCCCTCTAGTGTTTAAAAAAATAGGAATATAACATTGTCATTGTATACTCAACAGTCAGTTAAAAAGAGACTCCATACACACGAGGCTTCAAACGAACTGTAAGGAAGATTCAACACAGGCCCGAATTATGCTACCATGGCTGCTCTGTTAGGCCCATACAGACATTCAAATGTGGAGATGCCTCGGGAATGGAGAGGTTAACAGGGAAGAAACACTTCTGATTGGTAGATCCAAAACCTTGTTTTTTTTTTGCTATAAGAAAGAAAGATTACCATTTCCCTTCAACAAATTGCACTTTGGTGTAAATTTAAAAAGGAAAAACGAACCCAAATGTGCAGCTGTTAATGTTTCTAATTTAAAAAATGTTAAAATGACTTGTTTTTGCCTTATTTTTAAAACATCCCATGTCAAAGAATGTTTGATAACGCGTTATGAGTGGACTTGTGGCTTCGCTGCTTGTTTGCCATGCGTAAACGGTGCGACAGCGTTAAACATCTCGAACAGCAGCCCCCGCTGCATGCCACTGTTTCATTTGTGCACATTTTTTTTTGCCCCTTGGCTTGTCTCTCAACCCATGCGACAGGCCCATCGAGAGTAATGCGGAAACACGAGGCACAACGATGAACAACTTGCTTATGCAACACTACCTTCTCCAAACTGAGGCCTTATCATAGTGCAATATCATTAGAGCCTCTCACCTCAACAACATCGAGACTTGCACCTCCCCCCAGCCGAAAAACACAGGGCACGCCTATCTGCAGGACTCCATGGTGCAGTGTCCCCTGGAACACCAGGTAGGCCGCAGCCAAGACAGAGTGTGTTGAAGCCGGGAGGGAGCTCACGGAAAAGTCAGGGGCCGATTAATTGAGGAACCTTCGGCACTTCTTGGCACCACAGTTGCAGGGCAGCTTGTTGCCGGGGTCCTCGATGGGGAACTTGTAGTCGTAGGTGAGCTCCTCGCCCCGGTAGATCTTGCGCATGGTGTAGATGACGATGTGCTTCTGTCCGTCAACGCTGAGGACACGCGAGTAGCAGTTGGGCTCACACGAGTGGTTGATGAAGCGCGCCGCGTTGCCGTGCACTGTGCCGTCCACCACTTCGTAGTCGTCGATGCGGAACATGTAGCAGCCAATACCCTGTGGGAAGGATGGCGGAAGGTGATTGAGAACCTCCAGTGGTGGAGAGGGGGGGTACATGAGTGGCACTCATCACAGGGGCTTATATATAAATTCACCAGCCCCAGCTGAAAGTTGATTGGCCCCCAGAGTGCCCCCTCCACTATCATGGCTTTATTCAAACCATTATTGGTTAATGGTAGGGTTGGCCCTTCTGCGAGGGAAATGCCGGGCCGCTCACCTTGCTTTCGTAGTATTTCTCCCGCTTGTCCGTGAGAACTGAGCGGATGACGTTGCCCGAGTACTCGATCACCATCTCCCCGGCATCAATGTTCCGCTTGCAGAAAAGGCCCCTGCCGTGGATGGCGGACCTGCGGGGGGGCGGTCACACACAGCTTTAATGCAGTGGATGACATTACGGGGATTAAACCAGGCATGAATTGTACAAAATAGATCCATCCACCAGCAAAGCTATGGGTCAGAGGGTCTGCTAAATTAGTGTCCACACTGCCAAGCACAGGTTACAGAGATATTAACCTAATATTAATCCAAACTGCTTCAGTCTATCTGCACAAGAATGTGTTGGCTTTGATCCTCCTACCTGTAGACCCCAACTGTCTTCCTGAATGTTTTCTTTAAGTGCCTGAACCTCACAGGCAAGGGCAGTTCCAGGCTGGCGGCACGGCTGCAGAGCCCGCAGACCGACAGCAGGGGGACAGGACATGGGTAAGAAAGAAAAACAAGGCCATCAAAGGGAAGTGGAGAGCAGCTGGCAAGATAAAAGCACAACATGTAGCCTTGTGACTCACCGAGCCGACTTCAGTAGACTTTCCTCTTCCTCCTCGTCAAATGGGTTGTACTCAGGAAGCTGCCTGTGCTTGGACGCCAGGAAGTTGAACATGTCAAAGACTGACCGCCTGGGGAGAGGTGTGGAAAAAGAACAGCATGTGGATAAAGGATTTTTGGCCAGTTGAGGGGCGCAACCTCGTATGACCACTAGAGAGCGAGTGTGGTCCCACCTGTGATGCTGTTCTGCCCGGGCAGACCCATGTGGGTTCAGGGGAAGCTCGGCAGATTCCTCGGGCTTGTGGAAGCGGAAGCGATAGCGACTACAATGCCGGGCCCCGTACAGCTGTTCTAGGAGGAACACCACGGCATCGTGGATCACGCCCAGCATTCTTAGCCCATTGACTCCTAAAATGCACAGTGAAGAAGGTAAGAAAGACATTGGAGGCTTTCCTTAGGTGTCATACAGTAGATTATTTTAATTTGGACTCAGATTTTGACATTAACCTTCAAAGGACAACTCCTTGAGCCTGGCATTGGATCGTGCTTCTCGAACTTTATCAGTCAATGACTTCCAGGCTTCTGTGGATGAAAATGAGCCACACAGGGGGTGTCAGATACATCAAGTGCAGTAGAGCACAGAAGTTACAGATATTAAGGCAAAAGGCTGCGTGCTGTCATGGTAAGTGCAACCCTACTGGAATACTATGAATCCATATGATATCCATGTACACTGTATGAAAGGTATCTGTCAAGTAGCACTGTTGACAACATGAGTGTTTACAGAGAGCTGCATTGTTTGGAATCACCTTCAATGGTCTCACAGCGAATCTGAAAACCGTCATCGCTGCAGATCTCAAACATCAGCCCCTTTTTGGGCTTCCCATCTAGCAAGGGGTCCAGAATGGTCGCTTGAAGAGTGCCTGACCCAGTCTCTTGTTTCAGGCTAAGAGCTGCATGGGACAAGACAGGCAGAAGAGAGTACAGAGTGAAACAGGTGATGGCAACGTGCTGTGGTTTCAATGGCAAACCAGGAAAATAGCTAACCTGTGGTCTTGGGTTTTACATCGATGGTCTCTGTGCTCCGAGGATGTATTGCTTGGGGGTCAGGCTTTTCCCGGGAAACACTACTGCAAAATCAAAAGCAGCAAAGTTATGGACATAAACAGAAACCTTGAGCCAGAGGAGTGAGACTTCAGCTCTAGCAAAGGAGCTGAGGGCATGCCATACTCACCGCTTCCTCTCCTCAGGTCTCTCTGTCTCCATGAGCTCAGGAGAGATGGGTCGCTGAAACCTATGGGTGCATTCAAAAAGTTAGTTTTCTCTATTACTTTTCAGAATATTACTCTATGCAGTCAAATACCAGATATGAGTCTTACTCAGGTGTAGGGCCATGGCTGCGGGTCATGTTGGTAGCTCCGAGGTTCTCCTGGGGGCTTTCCAATCGAGACAGCTTGTGTTTCTTGTTACTGACCTTGTCTGGACTATGCTGAGATCTCTTGGTTTTCTGCTTTCCCTTGCCAGTAGTGGAAGCGGTCATCAATGCTGATTGCGTCACACTTGTGACCTTGTGCACCAGTTGTTGGTCTGAGGTCCGGGAGAAGGGAATGGTACGCGAAGTGAGGGGCGAGACACTGGCCGGCCGACATCTGCTAGTCTCTTGCACTACAGCACGGGAAGTCTGAAGTGTGGGTCCAGAAGTGCCAGGTCCTAGGACTTGAGGTTTGTCAGTGGGCATGAGGCTTGTTGGGTGGTGCTGGAGTTGATATGCACCAACGTGATCTGCCTGTGGACTGACAGTCATGCTGATAGTCTGAGGCGGGGGAAGGACACAAATGCTGTTTGTGTTGGGGGTTTGTGAAGAGCTGCTAAGCTGTGAGATCATGGGGGTGCCAGATTGGAGGACCATTTGTTGCTCTGGTAGGCTGAGGCTCTGCTGACTGGCCTTAAGAAGCAAGTTGCTTATATCAGTAGTGCCAAGCAGTCCTGGGGCACCAATGAGGTTGGTGGGGGCACCGGCTGGGACAGAGACCACATTCAAGACAGACTGACTTGGATTCAGCCCAGACACACTGCAGGGAACTAGGTGTGCAGAAGTCTCATGTCCCAGAATTCCCGGCTGCACGGTAGGGGCAGAAAGTCCTTGCAGTGGTGTCTGCTCAAAGTAGACACCCAATTTGGGCCGCTTGATGATGTTGGGAACCTTCCGGTGAGATGTTGTTGCTGTCGTAGTCAGAGGTCCCAATTCCACCAACCCTGGCTGTGTAGGAACCCCAGCAGATATCTGCGTGGGTGAGAAGTTGATAAGGGTCATGTTAGGCCCTGCCTCTGGAGTCAAGGTAGGCTGAGTTCCAGAACGAGTCGGCTTCTTGACCTTACGAGATGGAAATCGAAAGATGGAGCGCTTCTTCCCATGTCCCGATGCTGCTCCGGCCACTGAAGGAGAGACCGGTACTGCACTGGAGACAATGGTGGCATTTGGAGTCAACTCGGAATGGTGGCCAGCCTCAGACACCAGCACCTGAGGGTCCTGAGAGTGTACTCCAATGAGAAGTCCAGAGGTGGTACTCGGGATACCAGACTGGAAGCTGGCCTGAGCTGCACCTGTAAAGGCTTGAATCTGAGGATGGTGGGACATGGAGACCAGGCCCTTTCCACCAGGAGGAAATACAGACTGAGAGGTTGGAATTCCTGTACTGAGACCAGGTGCTAATGTCAAACCTCCGGTCATAGAGCTTGTGTCCATCACTCCCGTTGTACTCACTGAGGGAGCTATCTGGATCTTCTGAGTGACACCATTGGGAAGGGTTTGCAAGACATAAAGAGGCTGCATGTGCTGGTTCACAACTATAAGCTTCTCTGTTCCTGTTTTGAGGTGGGTGGCAGTGGTCTGGACAGCAGCACTAGCAACCTGAGCAGAAGCTGGACTCTCTGCAGGAGCACTCATGTACTTTTGTCCCTGGAGGGGTAAGGATGGGGAGTTTGGCATTCCAGGAGTTCCAGATGCTCTTGTCAATTCTTGGCTACTTGGCTCTACCACCTGGGCAATGGGCGGACTAGTCATGTGATCTGTTTCTATCTGACTGGGAATAAAATGCTCTGGGGTAAGGTGACCCTCTGCCACCTGTGCATCTCCACCTCCTGATCCTCCCTGCTGGTTCTTGTTGGAGCTACTCACACCTCGCCTTTGTTTATCCCCACCCTTTTCTGTCACAGCATCGCCAGAGGCCAGAGAGAGAATCGAGCGATCAGAGGACTCAGGCATCAGACTTCCATGGTTCTGATTAGTCACCGACGGACTACGAGTGGTGAGCACGGACAAGTCAGATGGCAGCTCCAATGGGAGGCCATACGATTCCTCCCCTGAGATCGAAGGATTCACAGTGCTCTCGACGGGCTCTGTGCTGGGCAGCTGCTGGGGAAAGTCTTCAAAGAGGTTGATGTCCTTCCCACGGTTTCCAGCGAGCCCAAAACCTTCATCCAGGGAGAGAAGCTCAGAGGAGCCAGCTTCTTGTTGTTGCCCCAGAGCCTGCATTGAGGGAGTATTGAGCACAAACTCCATAATGTCAGACGGGAGAATGTTGCCACAGTCATCGCTGTTGGTGTTATCAGAATCAGACTTGAGAAGCTCAGAGTTAAGGGACAACTGGGTGTCAAGAGGATCCTGCCCTTGTGACTTCACACCCCCTAAGGGGAGGCAGTTTTCCTTCTGTGTCTTCCTATTATCACGGCTATTGCTGCTGCTACTGTTGCTTCCACCTCTGGAACCACTGCTGGTTTCAGCCTCTTTCCCCGAGTCCATGTCCAGCTTTTCGGACCGATTCTCCCTGCCCTTCCTCTTGTTTGTGCTCTTGTTCGAGGTAGCCGCAGCAGTGGTAGAAGCATTTGTACTGGCGTCACTTTCAGAGCCATCATCTACTCCATCAAGTTGACCGATCCTTGGCCGACCTAAGGCCCTGGCTCTGCTCACTCCTCCTTCCACTATCATATCCTCACTTCCTGTCTCCTCCTTCAGGAATCTCTGTAGCTGGGACCCTGCCCCCAGGCACTCTTCCATCCCCACTGTGGGAGAGACCGCACTACTGGGGTGTATAATCGTCCGAGTGAAATTGTAGTAATAAGAGTCCTCATTGGTGCATTGCCCGAGTCCACACTCTTCATCATCCCCACTATCACCCGAGGAAGAGGTACTCATGTCATCAGCCCCATCCACCTGCCCTTCAGCAGAGCGCTTGCTGCCCCCACCTCCTACTCGCTTCTTTCCTGAGCTGTCACCACTACTGTAAAAAGGGATGTCTTCCTCTCCATATGAGCGTACACCGTAGAAAGGAGTGAGGCCAAAGAACATGTTGGATCTTGCCCGTGCACTGCGCCGCGGGTAGCGTCGCTTAGCAGACCCTGAGCCATCACTGTCCTCTTCTTGATGCTTGTCTGCCCTACTGCCATCTTCCAGGGGGTGCTCCTCACCCTCATCAGTGCCTTCAATGTCCTCTCTCACACAGTGCTGGGCCAGCAGGTGCTCTTCAGGGTCATCTACATGGTGCTGGGGGTCAGACTCTGAACTTTCTGAGCTGGCAGATGGTGAAAAAACTAGGGGGCGGGAAGGCCGCCGATGTGAGCCCTGGCTCGGGGGAGAGACAGTGGCTGTTGTGGTGGTGTCGGAGGAGGTGCTGACCATCTTCGTCCCATTAGGATCCATCTTGAGGGGGGTCAGGGTCACCTTGACTGTGCGTTTCTTGTCCTTCTGAGAGCCCTCTTTCCCTGCCGTGTCACTGGTGGCCTGCAGAGGCCTGAAGCCTTTCTCTGGGCTACACCTGGACTGCTTCCCCTCGGAGGTGCTGCTGTTTTTCTTGTCAAGGCTGGAGAACCTCTCCCTGGCCTTCAGAGGCAACTCTTCAGCCTGTAGCATCCCTGGGCTTTTAGTGTCAACACGTGTAGAGATAGTGGCCTGTGGGATGCTGTTCTGTGATTTCCGATCCCTCTCCTTCCCGGCCTCCCTGCCATCTGCCACCCTCCCCTTGGAGCGGGTCTCCTTTAGGCTAGACACCCCTGGGCTGGCAACAGATGCTGGGGCTGCTGGTAGGCTGCGTTTGACCGTGTCTTCAGTAGCAGTGGCCCCAGAGGACCAAGGAAGCTTCATGGGGGCAGCTGGGGGTGGGCTTGAAAGGTGATCACGGGATTTCCTACCCCCAGTCCTGTGATGCGAAGACTGAGGCAAGCCCAGGTTTGTTGGTTCCTTGGAAGCAAACCCCGAGCTCAGTTTTGTATCTTTAGCAGAGTCACTGGTGCTGGTGTCCTTCAGCAGGGTGGTGAGAGGACGGCGGGAAATGTGACTCAGGTTGCCAGGGATTTCTGTGTCTCTCTCACCCTGTCTGGGCTTTTCCATTTTGGAGCTACTGCTGCACTTCTGGTGTCCTGCTAGCATTGACGTGCCTCCAGGCAGCACCTGAGATACTCTGGTTGGTGCGGCCGCCAGCAGGCCCAATGCACACTCCTCCCCTGCCATTTTGGAAGCGCCCTCTTTTCGAATACTTTCCACTCGCTTTTCTGCCACATTCGACAAACTTTTATACTGGATGCTGGAACCCGGCATCCTGGATTCACGATTCTGGTTTCCGTCGGACAAGGGTTGGGCAGACCTGTCCCTCCCCCCGTCACGCTCGTGGTCCCTGGAGGCAGGAAAGAGGGATGGGGTGGAGGAGAATACCCCTGGCCGACCAAGCACACCCCCAGCTCGGGAAGGCAAAGGGATTTGATGTTTAGGGGGCTGGGGAGACAGGGATGAGGTGCTGTGTCTCCGGGATCCGATGCTACACAGGCTTGAGCTAAACATAGGGTCGCCCATGGTCACAATCTCATGGGTGGAGTTGGACGGGCCTTCTGTGTGAGAAACGATAGCAATTAGTCTTCATATCTCACAAACACTCTGTATACAGTGTAGTCAGTTGAAACAAACCTGATGGGTGAAACCTCGGTTGGTTACCTGGCGATGGGAGTGGCCTAGAGCCCAGAGACCTTTGGCACGGAGGGTAGCTGGGGTGCCTGCTTCTGGCAGCAGCCTTTAGCTTTGGTGTAGCAGGGGTGACCTGCTGGTCCATGGTCTGAGTCGGAGGAGACTCCATCGTGCCAGAAGGAGGCAGTAGCGACATTTCAATATCTGTCAAAAAAGGAAACGTAGTCAATACATGTACATACATATCCAAGGCATAAAAGTCGAAATTAGACAAACTGCACAGCAAGCAAGATAAGATTGCACATGTGACCCTGTGGTTCTCACCCTGGACACTGGAGGGGCTGTGGGAAATGGTGCGGTTATCCTCATGCTCAACAGTGCTGTTAACCTCCGTTTCCGCCACCGGGGGGTGACACACCATAATTCTGCAGGTATACACGCAGCGTTTCCGGGCATCTAGAGTGCTCCAGTATACTCTCGAGCACCTGGAGATACAAGAAGAGACAGATAAAGAAACATTTAGATAAACAAAGATGAAAAAATTCAAAGCACTATAAAGGAAGGCAGGTTAAATTTCCACTTCCTGCCATTTTCAGAAATCAGTAGAGAATAAAGACCATTCACAGGGATATACCTGAGACCCAGGAGGTCTCTTAACTGGAGGCCCTACATGTCTACCCAAGGTCATAACGCAAAGCTTTGTCCAAATCATACCTATGCAAACACCTCACACATAGCAGGGGCTGCTGTGTCAGAGCCCAGACACTTACTGGTATCCTATGGGGAATAGCTTATGTTCACAGTCAGAGAGCTCAGTCAGGATTCCCAGGCAGTCGATGGTCATGGAGCCTAGACGGACGTACAGAAAATAGTCAACCCTCCACCATGCCACCGCTTTTTAACCCCAAATGACACAGAACTACACGCTTAAAACCCCAGTGAAATATACTGAGTTTGGAGTCAGAGGAATGCAAGAGACAGACCTATCATCATGTGGATGTTTTCCGTCTCCACACCACTCAGGAACTTCCGCCGCAAGTTGATGCCCTCAAAATCCACTAGGACTCTCCGAGTCACCTTGAATCCAGACTCTGAAACCACCTGCCAAGCATGAATAAAAAACCCAAATGGTCGTTATTTAACTTTCAAAAGTGGGCTGGGGTTCAGCAGGACCCCCAAGAAATCTTTGATGCTTCTGCTGTTAGAGAGCTCTCTCTTGCCTCCCCCTTGATGTGGTCCCGATGCTGCTGGCAGTAGACCTTCTTGTCCTCCAGGAAGACACAGTGACACAGGCGGGCACACATGAAGTGGAAGTTGCTGGTGCAAGAGGTCAGACAGCAGCTGACAGTGGCACCAGGCTTGTGGCAGTGCTCGCAGCGCTGTGGAGTGGACATGGGCATGTTATAGTTTGGCCTTGTATAAACCCAATGACAAGCCGTTCTTCACTTCCCCATGAGAACACACACCCCAACTCTCAAACAAACCCTAACACTCCCTAAAATCAATTGTAGCCAACTTCTGAATGGCTTTTTGTTCCCATGTTCTGATTAGCTAACTATTCTGAGGTCATGTCCTGCCACTATGCCCCCCACCCTTTCTCACCTGCTGCCTTCCATGGATCACCGCCATGTGGACGTTCTTCAGGGAGCCGTCGTCGTCCTCAAATACCTCAGTGGACCAGAGAGCACAGTTGACGTGCGTCCATTCATTCTGCCCAATATACAGGAGTCTCCCACTGTCCTGGAATATGCATGAAATACGCAGCAAACAGTGCATCAAAATACGTTCCCCTGAGGCAAAGCGCCACCCAAAAAAAATTATAATTAGCAAAGTCAAATGCTGGCAGATCATATGAACTTCAGGCTGTTTTGTAGGCAAACTGACACTCATAACAACTGCTGAAACGTTGTAGGAGTAAACCCATAAAAAAAGTTCGTCCTGGGGTAAGTGTGTAAGGCAACTTCATTCAAAACTCTTGAGGACTCAACACAAGTCATCGTTAAAACCCAGAACTAGTTTTTGTCATCTCTATGGCACTCACGTTGGTGTTGTCGTCACCAAACTTGAGGCACAGCGTGCACTGTCTGTTGTCGGTAACATCAGGGGGTGGGGGGAGCTCGGGGCTGTCCTCATGGGTGAACTCCGGGGCTAATGGGAAGGGAGGCAGGGTCACAAACTCGGTGTTGTCACCTGAGCACAAGAGAACTTTTTCCTCTCGAATTACGGAAATGGACTCACAAGAGCTACTTTGCTACCGGAGGACCCCTGATCCTCCACAACTCACCGAGTATGTGCCGAGGAGGTGGGGGCGGTGGTGGGGGCGAGTCCGGCTCTCCCGGGGTTTTCGGTTGCGGGGCGGGGATGATCTTCTTCATCAGTGGCGGCTGCTCTGCCCGTGCAATCTCCTCCCGCCACTGCGCATAGTTGTGATCCAGGGAGGGGGGCAGCACGGCATTGGGAAGCAGGCCGCTACTGTGTCCAGAAAGGGGAGGGCGGGGAGACATAATCCCATCTGTTAGAAAAGCTTGTACCTCCTGCTCCTCGCCATGCTGATCTAACGCGGCGAAAGAAACACGCACACAAGGTCCCGGCGACACACCAATGTAAACGGCACCACGCCACGTCGACGTCTTGCGACGTCTGTAAGCAGACAAAAAACAGCAGCGCTGTGAAACGAGACGTGAGGGGAAGCCCACGTCCTTGATCCCGCTTCCACAATGCTCCGTTTGCACCACATTTCGACTCTGCCAAGACGTGACACCCCAGCCGCCAAGTCACTTTGGGCACCAGGACATTCTTCTACCGCCATCCACCCCCACATAAGTCTCCATAAAGAATATAGCACTTTGATTCCCATACTCAACTACTGAATACTGCCCTGATGCTTCGGAAAAACAAAACACAACGGCGCTTTGTTTTCTTTGGAGGGTTTCACAGCCGACCGAAGAGGTGCGTGAATGTGTGTGTGGGGGGGGGGGGGTCCGATCTTGTTTGCGTAAGCCGACACCGCCAGCCGCCCATGGAGGGAGAAGCAGCAACAGCGGCCAGCAGACAGCTGTCGCCCGGCAGGAGCACGCAAACTCCCCTCATCTACACACGCAAGCACACACATGCACACACACACACACACACACACGATAATGTCAGCCAGGTGAACCAGCTAGATCACTTGATCTCAGAGACAGCCAAGTGGGAACACGTGTATCTCTGTGAATTTAAAAAGAAGAATAAAAGAGCAGTACGTCTCAGAAAGTCGAAGTATTGTACCATAAAAATTTAATAAATTTTAGAGTTTCCGTTTCTCAGGCATGAACATGATAAGAAGCCAAAGCTTTTTAAATAAATTTCAGGTGTCAGTAATACGGCAGACAGTCCAAGCAGGGCTGGGCAGGGACGAGCAGAGATGAGTCGGGCCCAGCAGGACCAAACAGGGTCAATCAGGGCTAAATATGGCCAAATACAGCCAAGTAGGACCAAACAAGGCCAAGCATGGCCAAACAGGGCTGAGCAGGTCAGAATCGGGCCAAGCAAACAAAGGCAAGGACTAAGGCAGTCTAGCCAAAGCCATATGTGCAATGAGTAATTCACACCCACAGGGGGCGATGAGTGGATACCCTAGACAGCAACAGACTGAAGGTGCCGGTCCAAGGCCCACTGGACCTTCATGGTGTCGGTGGACGGACTCACTTGGAAGACACTTTCTGGGGCTTCCAGAAGCGGGACTCCTTCACCTTGAACCAGGGGAACACGCGCTCCATTTGCTGTGGAGAGCCACACAAAGACACATTTTACAGTGACGGTCGGGGTGGGTTCCGAGGAGGGCGATGGCTCCCCCCTCTGTGCCACACACCTCGCGACGGTACTGACCCGAATGAAGAAGGACTTCAGCATGCTGTTGGCCCTCTTGTTTTCGGGGTGGCCCCCATCAGAGTTGATGGCGGTGTGGATGATGCGGACGATGTCATCACTGAACTCCAGCTGGAATGAGTGATGATGAGGTCCAGTGAAGATAACTGTACAGCCGTATTTAAACTCACCTGTGTATCTGTGTGTCCCTTTTTAAGGTGTGGGGGATAAAAGAGGCCACAATCCATACAGAGTGTTCAATCTTATTAGCTAATAATATGTTTTGAATCAGTGAGTGACAGAGGATAGGGCACTCTGGGGGCCAATCAGCTTTCAGCTGGGGCCAATGCCCTTGTAAGCCCCGCCCCCGGTATGTGCCCCTGCCCTCACCACAGCACTGTAGCGCCCCATCTCCATCTTTCTCTTCACAGACTCCAGATCCAGAGGAAAGTCGTTGGGGGGCGGCACCTCCGTCAACACAGGGGGGTCGGGGCCCTCGGGGGAGCGTCGGGAGGGTAAGCTCTCCTCAGGTTCCGGGTTCAGCTCCGGGGGCTTCATTGCAGCCTTCATACACAGAGGTAATTAGCAACATGCTTAATGACCTTTCCAGAGACACCATGTGCAAGAACCGGCAAACCCTGCTGTGGTCCCGCATTGCTCAGAGCTCTCACCAGCAGAGTAGCTCAAATGTCAACAGAAAGAATTGTTACATTCTGGACTTGCTGACCACTGCAAGTGTGGACTGAACCAAGCACCGTTTCCATAACCCTCAAACTCCAATATGCAGTTTTCTGGGGGAATCATAACGGTGTTTGTCTGTCACAGACACTATACAGGACAGTGGGCTGACAACACTGCTATACTCTTCAGACGCAGCTCCGTGAAAAATCATCAAGTTTACAGATGACACCGCCATCACAGCCCTGATCTCCGGTGACAGTATGATGGCCTACAGGGAGGGGGGGCAGGAGAGGCACCAGGAAGAATAATCTCTCCCTAAATGTCAGCATGGCCAAAGAGCTGATGATTGACTTCAGGAAGCAGGAAGCCCCTTATCTATTTATTCATTTAGCTGACGCTTTTGTCCAAAGATACATACAACAGTGAAAGCGGGGTCAGACAATGACAGGAGCAATTACGGTTAAGGGCCTTGCTCAGGGGTCCAACAGTGAAGTCACTCTGCCGACCCTGGGGTGTGAACCACCATCACAGTGTCCTAACCCAATGAGCCCCACGCTGCCATGACGCACCCAGTTATGTTGGCGGGGATGCTGTGGCGAGGTTTGACAACTTAAACTTTCCGGCACGCACCATCACTGAAGCCCTCACTTGGACAACCCCGTGCTTCAACGGTTACCAAAGACAAAATAAACTTTATTGATCCCAGAGGGAAATTCTTGGCAATTCTTAAGACGCCCCACAACACCTTCACCTGCTCATACACCCGAGGAAGGTCTGAACGGCACTGGCTGATCAGTTTCTGCAAGTGAACTTGGAGTCCATTCTCACTGGTTGCATAACATCCATACAGTGGGTGGTGCTGAGTGAACACCACTCAGAGCATGACACACACATCGCAGCGGTGAGGGACATCTTCTTCACCCACTGCCTCAGATAAGGAGATCACGTCATTCCGAACAGCCACCTTCACGGTTTTGGTTACCCACGATGCAATTTGGCTCCTGAAAAAATGCTAAACAGACACCCAAGGCAATGTGCCACTATGCTTCCGAGATTCCACCTCCATTTCACTGCTCATGTATAAACTCCATTGGTCTGCGATGGTCTTATTTTCTGTTTTGTGTTGGTTTCTGTACTTATTGTTTTGTATTTATCTTTTATTTATAAGGCACTTTGGCCTGCAGGAAGCACAAAACACAACGATTACATATTTTGAATCTGGAGCCTTGAATTTAAGGTTACGTAAGCCTATTCACAGCTGTGGAGTATTTTAATGCTTTGGCACTGGTAAGCAATACATTTATTCAGCAGACGCTTTTATCCAAAGCGATGTACAGTAATCCCTCACTTATCGCGGGAGATAGGTTCCAAGGCCGACCGCGATGAATTTCCGCGAAGTAGGGACGCCATATTTATTTAATTATTTAACGTGTATTTGGACGTTTTTAAACCCTCCCTGT
>JABFEB020000038.1:17457503-17471126 GCA_019775895.2 Stomatorhinus ivindoensis | reverse complement strand
ACACACACACACACAGACGCACGCGCGCGCGCACACGCAGCCTGTCACAGGACGCGCTGTTATTGTGGCCTCAGCTCCGAAAACGGTGCGACCGGAGGCACAAACGCCGCTTAACAGCGCCCCCGAAGGAGGCTTAATTCATCCTCAATGAAAATCGCCCCTCGGTAAAAAGAAAAACAAAAATAAATCAAGTGCACCAGCAGACGCCCCCACCGAGCTCCCGGTGTAATTTCTTACTACGCACTGTACTATGCAAAAAAAATGTCCACCTTCGGTTTCCTATGCATCGCTAACCGTAGTGTGTCGCCAGCTAGCGAGGCAGGAGGAAGTAGGCGTGCTGCGCCGAAACGATGGGTCTCCACGAGTGATCGGAGAGCCGGGACAAAATGTGCCAGCGCCGCCAGCCTCCATGCACTAAAACGCGTACAAAAAAAAGTGCATCAAGCCCGCCCCGGAGGCGCATCTCCCATCTAGGGTCCGCAGATTAACCGACGCAGAAAAAGCACAACGAGAACGCGTCCGCGTCCCCCCCCCCCCAGTGCTGGCACATTTATGTAGCTATTTAGCCTGCTACCAAAAAAGCGTTTTATTAGCTAGCTACCTACACTGCTACTTAAACGATCCAGCGCAGTGAGATCATCCTGGGGAGGGGGGCGGAAGATGCTATTTACTTATTGGGGATGATCTCAGCCCCGTCGCCAAGTTGGATTTTTTTTTACATATATATATATATATATATATATATATACACACACACACACACGTTTGTTATCTTTTTAATGGCGATGATGATCCCGGGCGGGTAAAGTGTCCGCCGTGTGCGGCGTCGCTGACATGTTTTGTTGTCGGTCGCTCCGGAGCGGCGACAGGGGCAGCACACGCAGTTTGAAATTGCAAGAAGGACCGACGCCGCTCCAGCCTCCCCGGAGGGGAGCGCAATCGGACCCGGCGCTTTTCTCTCTCTCTCTCTCTCTCGGGGTTTATATTATAATCGGGTGTCCGATCTTCGCACTCTGGCAGTTATTGTGTTGCCGACGGCTCCCCCCCCTCCCTGCTCCTGCGGTATCACCGTAGCGGGTCACCCGGCCGATGCACTCCCCCCCCCTTAAGCCCAGGCTGCTCTCGGCTGGGATAAACTTCTGCCGAGCACCTACCGCCGCGTCTCGTCTCCATCAAAACAATCGCGCCGCATCGATTGCTAAATTCACTCCTTTTTTTCTCTCCCCTCATCTCTTCCTCCCCCTCTCATCCGCCGCCTCCTCCTTCCTCAACGCCAAGTAGTTGAGATTTGCAACGTGCTGCCCCGAGAATGACTCTTTAAGCCAGAGTGAGGGGAGGAAAAACTGCATATTACTAGGGGATCTTCACTTAGCCGCGTAGCTAGCTGCCCGTGGTAAAGTTAGCCAGCTAGCTGCCTGCACCGCTCGCCCCACAGAAATCGCTGATCGGCGCCACAGTGAACGCCCCACATCATGCCCCCCCCCGTCTGTGGCAGAAGCTCCTTACCTCCCCGCTGCTGGAGCCACTCGCCTCTCCAAAAACATCCCGAAATTTCTGCAGGTTGTTGCCGATGGCAGCAGAAACTTGCAACGCGGCGTCAAAGCCCGGGCCGAGCCCGTTCGTGTTCGGGTGGGTCCCGGTGCCAGTTCGGAGAGAGGCAGTGACCCGTATCCGGCCCGCTCTCCTCCCGCTGCCCGCGTTGGTGATCCCACCAGGCCGAGCAGGGAACCGCCACCGACAGCTGTGCGCCATTTTACACTCTGCCTGCTTGCCCTAAGATCAGAGTGCTGAGGGGGCGCGGCCCTAAACCTGTATTTTCAACAAACAACGATTAGCCACTCAGGGAACAAGTATGGGCGATTCATATTGCGGGGCCCAAATACTGGAACCCGGATACTGCGTTTTGTTCAAATATCGCCATCCAGATTGTACGAGTTATTTTCTACCCAGAGTCCGGGGCCAGGCCCGGGAACAAAACATAGCGAGTACAACATTACGCAGGTTGAAACGGAGAAGTGAATAGAAAAATCATTGTAGCTGACGTATGTAGGTAGAAAATAAATGTAAAATACCAGCTAAGATGAATTGTGCTTTTTAAAAAAAACTACGAAAGGGAGTTTTTAAAAAAAAAAAGACGATGCTTAGTATTAAAAATCAGGAGTTCAGTGCCGATCAGCCCACGTTCCTGCGTCTGACGTGACCTACCTTTAGCTAAATATCAATTAAGTCACTTTTATCCGGGCCACTTACTATCAGCCGGTCATTAAGGTACTGCGGTAAGGGGGGGTCAACAATCAGTAAAAGTTAACGGACCAGGAAAACTTTTTTTTTTCCTGATTGCGATTATGCAGTAGACTGTTTTCCTCAAGAAAATATAATTTAAAGTATAAAATCTGAATGATATTATTCAAGTGTTTGTTGAATTTTATTACTTTATGTTACTTCACAATATTGTAATTGTTTCAAGACCATTCTTTCATCTTAGGCGATGCTACTTTGCATACAATGTTTAATTAAAATGCTTAATTATTTTCTTAATGTTATTTTATGTTTCCTCTAAGGGGTGTCAAATCAAAGCCCCCAGGGACCGGGACGCTGCCAGTTTTAGAGAATAAATTTTAATTAGTACTTGATTGATACCAGCAACATAAGGCGAAGTAACATCCTAGCCAAATAATCTTAATAACCTAATTATGAGCTTTGACTTGTTAAAAAAACGAGAACGTTAGGCTGACATGTTAAAAAACACAAAGTTTACAATTTGCAACGTGGCACACGACTAAACTTATTTTCTCTTAGCAAGTTAATAGGCACCAATTATTTTCACACAGCCATAGTCGTCTTAACTCGATCATGTGATATATCGAGCCTGCAGTTTCTAAACCACTGAACCCAAAGTAATGACAGATAGAAAGATAAATTGGTTTAACGAGCATAATTGGTTAAACTGAACAATCGGGTAAATTGAAAACCAGCACAGACCGACTCCATGTAATGTATTGCGTATTGTATCACCATGGAGAGATGTGATTTGAGCTCCTACGCTGGATGTACGATACGAGACAAGGCTACATACAACCCACTGAGCAACTGCGCTCATCTGTTTGCACTGTCTGTAGTTTCCCCTACTTTGGCTAATGCACTTTTTATCTGCCCCATCCCTACTGACGTGTGCTGCCTGGCGACCCAAAAATATTAAGATATTATGCCCACTGTGCTGCCTATAACGCCTCTACCACCTATGACGTCTCCTTCATTGCCGCTGTATCAGTTCGTCCTGCCATCAGAAGCAGTACCTGAATTTGCGTGCTATCACCTGCCTGCATATTTGGATTGTGTAAATTAAGATTTTGCTATTTTGTTCATTTGACTTCCTGTGGAGAATGGGATACCCCTTTGAGTCTGGGTCCCCCCAAGGTTTCTTCCTTCTAGGGAGTTTTTTCTTGCTGCTATTGCCCCTGTCTTGCTCACTGGGGGATATGGACAAGGATAATGTAAAGCGCTTTGAGACAGTGTAATATTGTGAAAATGCGCTATACAAATAAAATTAAATTGTGTCTCTCCAAGTCCAAGCATGACATTCAATGTCATCACCGGAAATCTACACGTTATTAACCCTCACCCTTTCATAAAATTTTCTAAATGATTATCAGCCTAATGAACAATTTAATTGTGAGGTGGTGTGTGGGTTAGGACTGTGCCTGTGATCAGAAGGTTGCTGGTTCGAATTCTGTGTCCGGTGGAGTGATGCCACTGTTGGGCCTTTGAGTAAGACCCTTAACCCATGTTGCTTCAGGGGTGCAAAACATAGAATAACCTTTGCTCTGTCCCAAAACCTTGCTCTCACCTGTCTGCCAGACACACAGACAACAACACGGGATGCATGAAAATGATCTAATTGCCCCATAGGGATGAATGCAGTATCACTATAATTATTATCAACTAAATTGGTGAAATCGAGTATGGCAGGCTTTGGCAGCTCCAGTTCTACACAGCTGAAGGGCTTGCTGGCACCTTAGAGGCATGGCTGGGGAGAAAGTCACCTCACTTGTGGCAGATGGTGTTTGAAGTTTAAATGGGGGCACTAATTAAAATGTTGCCACAGGTCCAAGAGCCTTTGGTATATTATAAATGCAACAATGCTGATGTTATACCAGAAATACTTCAGTAGCACTTCGCCAGCGCAGCTACATGTCTGAAAGTCAACAAGGCCCAAGTCAAGTCAGATACATGTCGAACTGGGAATTTTATCTGACGTGCAACAGCAGCTTAATGTGGTTGTAAGTGGTCTAGTTACTCAGTGCCCATATTGCAAAATTGTTCAGTAGCTGTACCACTTTAAGCTAAGCAGCTTTGGGCCTGGCCAGTACTGGGATAGACCAACTAAGGAAGCTGGGATGCTGCTGGAAGAGGTGTTGGTGGGGCCAACTGGTTAGCCCATCCAGTGGTCTGTGTGGATCCCAGTGCAATGCTGTATCAATGATACTATCCTTCAGATGAGATGTAAAACTGAGGTCCTGACTCTGAGGCCATTCAAGAACCTTGGGGATCTTTTGAAAGAGTAAGGATGTTCTGGCTTAAAAACATGGCCCACTGTGACTGTATCAAAATCTACCATCCTAGGTATCCTGTGTCTAATTCTCTCCTGCCCCTTCACCATCTTAGCTACTGTGTGGTGAACGTACTGGTGCAGAATGGCTGCTGTCGTATCATACAGGAGGGGCTACACAGTGGCGGTGGGAGAAACGGCTTCCCATTGCTTTTGTAAAGCATTTTCAGTGTTTGAAAAAATGCTACATAAATGTAATTTTCATTCACTCAAAATGAACATCGGCAATGCTTACAGTACTTGACATTAAAGTGTTCTTTTTTAGCATCCTCCACAGAAGTGGATTAATGAGCTGGACTTATAGGAATGGTTATATAAATGAACATAAAAGGGTGACCAAATGAATCTACTAGTTCCACGAGTTAAAATGTGTTTAGCAAGGAGCAGAGATAATGCATATGCCTTTAAGACTGAAATATGTAGAATTTTAAATGGCTTTCATCTATTTTATGTTGCAAAAATATTTGAATGTCTAAGGCAGAGCTGCAGTCGGCACTGTGACTCGTTCTCTTGGTTCTTCCAGATTGCCCGTGTGAAGCTTTTTCAGTTAACTAGGCTTAGCTTGAATACTAATTGAACTAATTATGCTAACAGAATCTAGCCTTTTCTCTTTGTATTGATACTAAATGACATTAAAGATAATTTATTTTGAAGCCTCCAGGTGCATATTAGTCAGAATTAACAGCACATCTCTAATTAAGTTGCTCACAACTGGACAGTTATTACCCACAGGTGCCTGGCTGTACTAACTTCTCATCTCAAGCATTTCTAGTACGTGTTATTTTGATGGCTGATGCTCCTAAACAGTCTGGAAAGCAAGCCAATTCTCTGGTCATTAAGTCATTTCATAGTTACGGGTGAAAAGCACCCTTGAATTCTGGTTTTGGTCACACCAACCACAGCATAGATTAGTATTTTAATTTTATACACATGACTTGTCATTATTATGAACCGGAGGTGGGTAGTTCAGGTCCAGAAAGTAAAAAGTCAGACCAAAATTTGGTTTCAACCAACTAGCTGAGTATAGATACAGTCACAGAGTACTCAGCTGGGTGGCAGAACCATGTACCAGTACTGTACAGGGGAGGCTGACTTATTCTCATATAAGCTTGGCCAAGGAATCAGCCAATCAGCAAAATAATATTTTTTTATTATGGTACCCAGGAAGCAAATCAATTAAGAGACTTTCTGAACTCTAACACCCATCTATGAAGAATATCTTCACTCAAACCAAAGGCACCCACAGTACCCAGTTGAAAGTGAATATTAGAAAAATGCAACCCAGTGGCCAGATGGGATTTCTTTTCTAGACAAAATATAGAGGCATTCTGTGCAGGGATGTCTCAAGTTTCACGACTTCTCACATTGTTTAATCATAATTTATTTAGTGGATCCCCAAATACCGTGTAGTTGTTGGTTGAAAGCGAGTACAAAGACAAAAACCAGCACAGGACAGTCCACAGTTCAAACGTTGTATCCAACGATGCCTCCTTTCCCAATGATTTCTCCAATATAGAACCACATCAGAACTTCAGTTGCCACCAGGCCGTTCCTCATAGCATCCTGGGAATAGAAAGCTGGGATGAGGACTCCTGAGAGACACTCTGTTCTTAAAACACTAACATACAAATGGTGGTTCACTGACTCACCCTAACTGTGATCTGCCCAAGCCGGCCCGCCTGGAAGCTCTTAATTAGCCCCTTGACACTTTCAATGGCCTGGGGAACCTCTGCTGGAGAAGGAGGCACCAGCTCAACACGGGCATAGCGCCAAAACGTGGCCAGCCGTGGTCTGGTGTAGGTCACTGTAGCTGCAGAAAACACAAGTCAAAATGGACAAACGTGCTTTATTTAAACTCTTAAAATAACAGGATGTTAATTGACATGCCCATTAAAATCGTCAACATTGCAACAGTCAGACATAAGATGCTATCAAAGTTTAACTTTTTTTTAAGTTCAGCAGAAACAAGGTTATTAATTGGAAATGGTTTAATAATTATGTAAAAACGTAATCCTAAATTCCGCACCACAGAAAGATTACAGATGAATGGCCTGCCGTAGCGTTGACATTGCATACAGTCAAGATAAAGCGAGTCAACCTTCCAGACGTTCATTAGTTAAATGCTGTAATGTGCATACTGCTCAACTTTAATTATGTTAAATTACAAAGGTTCAATACTTTGAAATCCACTCATGAAATCCAACGAACAAGGCCTAGCTATCAGTTCAGCTAACCTGTTATTAACGCGGCAGAACAGAAAACTGCACGCTCTGTCATACAGACACCGCCGATTAAGATAATGCACTACAGTAAAATTCAGTAATCCTTACCGCCTATGACTTGCGGCACTTTAGCAACCAATTTCTGCACCGCTTGTGCCATAATGTTTCAGTCTCCGTTCGTCCGGGTCGCCGCTACTGAAAGTCACCTCCACTGCGAAGGACCTCGAAACGCTGCCGTCTATTCAACTGCCTGCCTGAAAATCCGGAAGCGGCTCAGAAGTTATGACGTTGCTGAAGTGGTCGATGAAGATTAATAGCTAATATTTGAGTTTAAAGGACGTATAATAAATACACTTCCATATATATATATATATTAATTCTCAGAGGAATAATTAAAAAGAAAAACCGTAAATTCTAGCCAGTACCTAATAAATCACCTAACGGTGAGATGCGTCAGTTCTGTTGGAATTAACGCTTCTACTGATAGCAAATTAATGAATTATCATTTGAGAAGTGTAAAACGCTTAATTAATATATTTATTCCAGCGATCTACACCAAGGAAGACGGATGTGCGTTTAACTGAGGAAAAGAAGATACGAAACAAAAAATGCTCCATTCTTTCACTTCACGAAACAATTTTGAAACGTTTTTACTTTTAAACTGGCCTTCCCTTAACCACAACCACTAGCACCAACACCCATAATCGACAGGACTGTATCCTTATACGTAGTAACTTGTATTTTATTGCATTTAAGGGTTCCGGTATAGCGTCCACCTTGCCATTTATATGATTGGATTTTTAGGATAACCACAGCTTTCTGAAATATTTAAGGTGTACGAAAAGCTCTGTGTGAATTCCAGTTTTAAGTAAATGAGTAACGTGGGCATCCTCCTTGTATATTGAAATCAAACAGGCCAAGCTGCGTTTTGTGATTAGCCTAATTGCTACTCAGGAAAATGTACATTATTGTTAGTTTGACTACCGGCACAGAGTGGAAGAGAAAAGGATTCACTATATAAACAAAGTCTGAATTTCACATTTTATTGTCATCCTCATGGTTATTTTGTACAGGTTTTGCATTTATATATATATATATTTTATTCCAGCTGTACAGTATAAACATTTCCACCCCCACTCTATTTCAGCATATAATTCACTAAGCAACTGCCCAGAACTGAGTAGGAAAGACAAACAGTACATTAGAATGGGTGACTTGACCAGAGAGCCAAATGCCAAACTGCGTTTCTGTGGAAAATCTCCCAAGGGGTCCTTTGCAAACACATGGACAGTTCTAGTACCTGCAGGCTGAAAAAAAAACAGGTGGGAAAATTCCTCCTAAACTATTCAAGTAATAAAGGATTTCAGACCATAGGCCAAACCTGCACCCTTACCAATAATAGAAAGTTAAGGCCCATCTCATGTACTTGCATAAATTGTCATAAAATGGCTGATTACCTTTAATTGTCAGTATTGACACTGGCAAAGCCCCTAACAGAACCTGTACATATACACATTTTGTTTTTTGTATTTGGCTTGCTAACCTGTACCAGTTTCAACCTGCACAACACTATTCTGTCTTTCAGTTTCGGTTAATTAGTTTAATTAAAGAAAGAAAATACCACAAATACATGGAGGGAAGTTACAATAAATCTTTTACAAAAGTAGTAAGATTCAACATATGAAAATTCCATCACCAATATAAACGTAATGCAGTACTATAAGGCTCTTATTAAAGTACCACTACTGGTAACTTTAAAAAAGACATTTTTAATAGTCTCCAATTTCATACAATTTCTTTTGGCTGGAAAACACACTTGTGAAAATGATTATTTCTAAAAAATGAAACATAAAATCTGTCATTGTAGATAAAAAAAGAATATTAATCCTTAACATTACTATTAGCCAACGAAGTGTAGAGATTAACGAAGCAGGAAGCCCTTACTACATTTCGCCGCCTATTCATTTAGGATGCACAGTGGACGACAACAATCGTTTTTGCCTCTCCGGTGTTTCTTAAACTCAAACCAAGAAAGACTTACTGAGTCAAAAAAAATGAAAGAATAGTGACTATTCTAACATGTTAATTGGACAATCACGTGTCAGTTTCATATGCGATTAGGCTAAATTGGGTTTAACACAAGAATGACCAAAATGGAGATAAGATATGGATCTTCAGAACAAAAAGTGTGCTTTGTGTTGCAATTTATAAATTCACCCCTGATTTTATGCAAGGTCTTCCATTTAAGGGGACAAGTATGATTATAGGGAGAGAGTAATACACATATTTTTTTAGTGAACGTTGTTAAAACAGAACTTCGGAAATCTTATGAAGGTGACAGTTTCTCCTTTACTCGAACACTGTGAGCTGCTTCTAGTCTTAAGCACTTGCTTTTCCACTTGTAAAATACTTTTCAGTACGGTAATATTAACCTGTTAAAACTGTCCCATTTCCCATCCTGCATTTATTCTTTCGTAAGCAGGGTGCTGAGAGAACACTGACACCAGGCATTGTCACAGGGTCAAGCTGCTGGTCTAGGTTATCCACTGGGGCCCATCTCCATCCGCTCCTTCTTACGCTCAGCTAACCACTGCTGAATCTGCTGCTTCAGCTCCTCGTTGGGCCGGATTTGGTCCATGGTCAGAGGGCTCCGGTTAAAGGGATCCGTCTGATCACTGTGGAGAGAATATTGCGAATTTAACGGCCAAGATATCCGCCCCTGACACATCACAGACATTAAGCGATGTGTACAAACTAACATGCAAGGAGCTGGGTTTAAACCAAAAAAGATCAAGATCCAATTCTTGGTCCAGCTTCTATAGTCTGTGGCAGGAGACACAAGGGTGTTACTGTGATTTAAGGTGGAAGGGATAAGATTGGCTAACTTTATCATTAGCCAATGATATGTTTTGAACTGCTGAGTGACAGGGGTGGGAGTAATCTGTGGACCAATCAAACTTCACCTGGGGCCAAGGGTCTGTGGCCCCACCCCTTCATAAGTCCCTAGTAAGGGCTGATTTCACCAGTCTCTGGTTGGCCTTTTTGGATGCTGGTAGGCCTCTTTTATGCACCCTGATGACTGAGTCGGCAAACAGGACAACAGCTTAGGACATCACAACATGGCAGTCAGCTTTCAGCTGGGGCCAGGGTCCTATAGCGCCGTCCTTGAGGGAACAGACTGGAACTGCTTCAGTAAAACTGCATCCAGTCAATGGATAAAAGTTTTTGCCACACAGCGAAACATCAACAGGATCTAAAGCAGTCTCATGATCCTCCTGGAAACTCACGTCAGTGGCTTCGGGGGTCTACGTACCTGAGGAGGTGGCGTGCAATGGTGGAGCGGTCGACCGTGATGTGCGAAGAGGGCAGGAGCACAGGGTCCAGCATCAGCGTGGACATGATGGGATCCAGGAACTCATCCGGGGCATCTGAATAGGTCTCTTCTTCCTGCTGCTGTCTGTCTGCCAGCGACTGGCAGGGCGAGAAGAAAACAAAGGACTGATCATTGTGCAAGCCGCAGCGAGGTGACTCAGGAATTATGGGTTTTATAAGGCTGGGAGGGGGGGGGGGCAAATAAGATAAAAGCTGTGGGTCCAACCTTTATCTTGTCTGCCAGGAGACTGAAGGACACTATCATATCTCCGGGCTTGTTGATCTTCTTAAGCACTCGGACTATCTGAGAGAACAGGGTCGGTGAGTAGGACCGGCCATCTTTCGGTACCGTGGCACAGAAATTCTCCTCATCACTGGAAAACAGAACACAAATCCCTTCATCCCTGCATAAAACCACAGAAAACAACCCCCACCCTCCATTCAGCACAGATGAGTGATGGATACACTGTGTGGTTGGCACTCTTTGTTCGAGAACATCATCACACACTTCCTTTTGTCATTCTTTCAACTTCCTGGACTCATTTGCATTTTCAGAGCCAGTCTTCATAGATCGCGTCATCCACAGCTTAGTTAAATGCTTGCCACAGCTCATGCAGGTTGACACCCACCAATATTTCTGACCAAATAAGATGGTGAACTACACAGAAACCTTTCTAAAGATTCAGATATATGTAGAATGATGAATTCTGGTCAATGGACCCATTCACTGTCTACAACTCTATTACTGTCTATTGTATTTGTTCTAAAGTTTGACAATATGTATTGTTACTGTGTTATTTACTGTGTTTTGTACACTTCCAATTGCACTCTTCCTTGCTGCTGTTGGGTGTTCACAACTCAAGTGTTTCACTCACTTTTTCTCTACCGAGTGTTAAGTGATGTGAAAAACTGATTGGATCTGGGATTCATCTGCCTTTTATGGTGATTTTTACAGGTGCACATCACACCCTCAACAGTTAACATTTCTAGATGCAGGGGAAGGTGGACTGTGGACATCCAGAGACTGAAGACGTACCCCAAGTTGAGGTAGATGGTGCAGATGTCAGACACCAGCTGCTGGGGTTTGAAATCGAACTCGCTGAAGTCCTTCACCTTCAGCGCCCCCATCTTGGGGCCTACCAGGTGCTGCAGGAAGTAGTTGAGCATGGAAATGATCCGCTCAGCCAAGAATGGATGGACGAACAGTCCCTTGATCTCTGAGATGCCAGAAGAGCAGAAAATGGTCAGAACCGTTACGTTCGCAATTAAGTCACAATGGTTCCCACAGAACGTCTCATTAAATGATGATGGTGCTTGTTAATGTTTCAAGAGGCTCCTTCCTTCTCTATACAGTATAAATAAATGCTGGCTTCTCCACTACAACTATCCCAAACCTTTCTACTGCCACCCCCAGCCCCGACCCCTCACCAGATGTCAGGAAGGCCAGCGTCCCTATGGTCTCGTTGGACATGATGTTGTGGAAGCGGCCCAGCTGGCCAAACATCTGCAGGCTGGACTCCTTCTCCCGACGGGCGTCTGGGGCCAGGTCCTCCCACTCCCCCCGGTCCCTCTCCAGCTGCAGGACCTTAATCTTGCTCAGGTACTGCGGGAGAGAGTCAGAAGTCCCCGTTTGCAAGCACAAAGCTCCTTGGGCAAGAGACAGGTTGTCATCATCCACAGGGAACTTGGGAAGAACAACACAGGCCTCATCCAATAATCAGAAACATGACAGAAACAGGACACGTGCTTGATTTACAAATATTGGTCCCACAGTGGAGGCTGTATTACACCACTTTTCCACTGTGGTGTCAAGCAATAACAAGGCCGAACTGGGCCAAATGAGGCCAAACCAGACTGCATTTCCATATATTACTTCCCATCCCCCCCCCATCAGAACCAGAAACCCTGAGGGGTTGACAGTAAGCTGGTGACATAATATAAACCCCGTGGGGGTAATTACCCTAAGCAATCTAACAGCAGAGCTGCCAAATGTGGCGAGATACCTCAAACCAATCAATACAAGAAGACCATAAATGGTAATGTGGCTAACTAAATCTCTGAGCGTACTCTGACTGAATACCCAGAACTCTGACACAAATCAGAGTGCTCAGCTAAGAAGGGGTAGAAATTTAGGGGTCCTTCAATGGAAAAACACTTGATGACGCATGCTGACTTGAAGCAACACTGGAAAAATGTCAGCTGGAACAGAGATAAACGACTGAACGCTTCTGGAAATTTCATAAGCAGGTCTCCAACCGATGACATCGCATTTAAATCGATCGCGAGACGGCCTCAGGGAAAGCCGCCTCTGTCACCCGCTGTTGACGAGGTCCTGAAACCTTCACGGCTTGACTCACAAAACACGGTAAAGGAAAACATAAGCTCGTATGACCTGACCTTGGAAGAAGGACACAAGATGACCACTCAAAATGCAAGCTCAGCTATGTATATACATCGACACTAGGGGGAGCTGAGAGACAAACTAACAAGCGGGGGTCTTTTGCATTATTTGCCTCCTGTGATAGTGTAGAATCTAATTAAGATTAAAAAAAATAAAGTATTCTGATTAAAAGCTTCCTGCCGTAATGCATTTTATTCTCGGCTAATTGAAACAAACCTTATTTAGATTACACAGGTATGACCACCAGTGCAATCAGATTTTTACCAATGGGGTCCATTTGTTCTACCTTAAAGATACAAGATACTAATAAAAGCATGACAGAACAGTTCCTCCTCTGCCTTACTTCACATTAGATAACTCACAGGCTAACTCACAGGCATCCGGCAACTGGAAGCCTAATGCGAATCGCTGCCATCTGCCCACCTGTATAGCCTCGTCGAGCAGGAAGATGGCGTCGTTCATCAACAGGTTGAGGAACCTGAGGAAAAGGGGCGGGTTCATGGCCTCCAGGTTCTCCGCGGCGTAGTCGGCCAATCGCTGCAGGTAGGCGAGACGGACGGCGGTCAGTGGCAGGGAAAATAACGCCAGCAGGCCTGGGTTCTGCCCTGCTCTCTCCCGGGAGTGATGTGCAACTCAGGGAGCACAAACGAGAACTCCTTACCTTTATGCTGTCTCTGTAGTTGTCCTGCCCCCACATGTACTTGAGGATGGGGTACATGGGCCGGCGATAGTTAAACTTCTGCTCAAATTGGTGAGGATCCCCTAGAGAAAAGCCAAGAGCCAAAGCGGAATAAGGCGTAGATGTTTAACACGGCCACCAGGGGGCGCTCAGCAGCCGTTACGGAAAAATCAGTTCTACTGATCTCTTTTTTCTAAGGACATAAAATATTTGATAAACTGAGCAAGGACAGCAATATTAAAAGTAAAGTGCATTTAGCCATCCATTTTATGAAACCGCTTTCAGGGTCGTGGGGGGGTCCAGAGCCTATCCTGAAGGCTATGGGCACGCCGCAGGGCAC
>JABFEB020000038.1:17440411-17450957 GCA_019775895.2 Stomatorhinus ivindoensis | reverse complement strand
GGGGGGGGGGGGGGGGGGGGGGGGGGGGGCGGAAACGGCAGCAGCGCCACGCGTGAAGATGCCGGCGGGGACGTCACCATCCGGTCACCAAGCAAAGCAGCCGAGCGAACGGGGACACCCAAGCAGGTGGGAACATGACATCACGGCCACACCTTGCAGTGATGACCGGGCATTCCGACCTACTCAATAACGTATAATTAACGACACATGACGTTCACAACCTAACATTAGCTACCTGCAGGTAAAAAATTTTAATTGGCCCAGGTTATATTTAATATCCAAAATGGTTCTAAAACCAAATAAAGACATAAAAAATGAAGCATTAACATTAATAACCTGAGATACTGGGACTGGGGAGCCCCCTGACCTGAGCTGGGGGGGGGTCCACCCTAATCTCCACAGCGGCTGCTCCTGGGACTTCGCGGCTGTCACCTCCTCAATCAATCTCCTGACAAAGCTTCATTTTTTTAGCTTTACTTTAGTACCTAATTTATAGACTTTTTGTAGGCGTCTAAGAGAAAAATTGAGGGCGACATTGACCAACATTTTACCCGCAGAACGATGAACTATCACTGCATTTCACTGGATAACTTCAGTGCAGTGTTTTTGAAAGAAAAACGACAAAACACAGAACGGCATAAAGAGTAATAAATATCCATCTCTGGGAGGAAAAAAGGGACATATCTCGACAGAGAAATGATAAGCTGAATCAGAAGCATTCTGGGCCCGTCTTTATACTCTCCTCCAGTCAATGCGATTACCTGTCATTTCATACTAACACAGGAGCCATCTGGAGGACGTCCTAAGGCGGCCTGCTGGACCCGGACCCACAGGAGTCCTACCTGCTCGATGTTGTCCATGTCTAGCCAGTCCTGTCCATTCAGGTCTGCTGCCATCTCCTCCAGATACACGCAGCGAGGCGGGATGCCATTACCACCCCGGAGACTGGGGTCACCTACACAGGCAGCGCGACACACACACACACACACACACACACATATACAGGTTTGTAATTAAATCTTTGTGGGGACTCTCCATTCATGTCTATGGGGAAAACTCTAATCCCAACATCACGACCTTAACCCCTACCCAGCCCTAACCTTAACTGTAAGTGACCAAACAAAATAAAAGACATATGGCATCTTAGAGCAAACACCTGAGGTACCCAGCGCTGGGCGTCCTGCCACCAACCAGTGCCACCCCAGCTTGGCTGCGTTTTTCTAGAATTCTCCACCCTATGGGGTGGATGCAAGACGGCCTGGGCTGCTAACGAGGCCTCTGAGTAGCGTCGCGATGGATGCCGCTACCGCCCGACATTTCAGCACCGGAACCAGAGGCCTCCAAGACTGGCCCACCAGAACCATTAGCCATTAACCATTATTACCATGACACGCTCCCTTCCGTAAGGTAACGTTTGCCGGGTCTGCAGGTGTACTTCATCACCAGCTGATAACACCTTCAGCACTTCATGCAGGCGACCTGCCCGAGAATCTATCTCTGGGGCAAAAGGCCGGACACTTGCATTCCACAGAGGTACGTTCCCACCTCGTCCCACTGGGCTGAGCTGATTCCCCTTCAGCTGTGCTCTAAATAAATTAGGTTGAGCCATTTTGACTGAGGCACACAGTTAACATCACGCCGATTAAACATGTTTACACAATATTTTAATACATTCTCCCCTGTAAAAGGTATATATGGTGATTAATTTCTGTTAGCTTTGACAAACAAAAAGAAACTAAAGTTGATCACCAGTTTATTCTGTACTGTTTGATGGTTACAATCAAACAAGCATCAAATGGGTGAAAAGCGATATTTAATGTTAATGTACATAACATACATCAGTTATTTGTGACAACCCAGTCAAGTTGACTTAAGATAAGGTCACTGAACACCTCAGAGTTCCACACACAGTGAGAAAGGGCCCACTGACCACGCCCACACCAACTGACCATGCCCATTGACCACACCCACTAGGCACATACCCAGCAGTCTGACTAACAATTCCTCATCTGGCTGCTGTCAGATTCTGCAACCACTTACAGGTATTTTCTGAAGAAGCCAGGTGTCTCACAGCAGCAACTGATATCACACTCAACTTCAACCAGTCAAACAGTTTATCACAAAGCACCACCACTTAGCATGACTTACGCCCATTACAGTTTTCCTCATAAACAGATTGCAGTAACGACTGGGTAGTCCGACCTACTCAATAACGTATAATTAATGACACATGACATTCACAACCTAATATTAGGTACCTTTCTGATGGTGATTAGGTGTCACTTTCTGATGAAAACCACGTATATTGACTATTAACAATTGTGACTCTGAACTAATAGAGGGAATAAACCCATTCTCCTCTCCCCACTGATAACCTTTGACACCTAATTGACCAATGAAAATGAATTTTGAAGTCATGTACTGAACTAGCATCTCTGTTGCATGTCAGAAGTGTTCATATCAACCGAGTATCTCCCACTCTTTGCTTGGAAGATTGTCAGCTAGGGCTGGAAGATTGTGGGTAAAACATAAATCGCATTTTCATACTTCCCCGCTAATGCAAACATGGCCGAATCAGTACTAGGTAAGAATGAGATCACACCGGGATTGAAATCATAATTCAGCTCTAGAATGAGATCAGATAGGGGTATGAATTGAAACCACGATTCAAAAATGGTCAAACCCCAGTGTCAACTAACTTATGGCAGCTGGTCCTCAAGACCTGAACGCAGGGCAAAGTTGGTGCAGCAGTTTGTTTGAGTCGGATACTGCTGTCAAGGTAAAGTAATACTCTAAGCTTCTTGTTTGAAATCGGTATTTATGTTCCTACTAGTTGACATTTGCAATCATGATGGACATTACTAATTTTAACAACTAACAGTAGATAGCGGGCTCAAGTAATAACACAAAGCTTAGGTTATGTCTAAACATTTTGACTATCAATCAATATCCTACCGTGTTTTTTGCACATAACAGATACCTGTGAAGAGAGGTTTCGATTTGTGGAGCAAAGGGTCTCATCATATTGTTTTGGATTTATTTTCTAGTAGTTTCAGAGAAAATATTTTTGTTTCACACTCATAAAATACTGGATTTTTGAAGATTGGACAGCGATAATACTTAACCATTGCTGCAACCATAAAAAATATAAAATACAGCAGAAATCCCAAATCACCATGCCATGCGAAGACCACAACATCCAACAGCTTATAGGAGAAATCCACCCCCCCCAAACCCAGGGACACTCACTGTTGTCCAGCGTGATAAGAAAGATCCTTTGGATCATGTGGTTGACGTTGAGCTGCTCACAAAGCTCCTGCCGGGAGCGGAAGGAGCGGCTGATCTCGGCCACCGAATCGTCATTGTCCTCGATGCTGTCAGACACAGAGTCCTCCGACTCTGAGGGACTCTCATCAAACTCGTCCGCTATAACACATGCACAAACCATTAGCCTGACATCACACAAACATCAAAGCAGACATGTCACTAGCAGAGACTCTGCCAACTCTGACGGTCTCTCCCCAAAATTATCCACTACAACACAAACACTCATGCTCTTAAAATACCTGTTCATCAGGCATGATAAACACAGAGATTCCCCTCTCTGTCCATTAGAACCCTCAACACCATCACTTGTTGCACATTATACTCAATGGCCCTGGTCACACTAGGTTTTAAAATATGTCTTGGGCGATCGGATCACAAGTGTGAACAGCAACCAGAACACATTGCTATGCGATCACTCAGAGCACTTGCTGAGGTGGTCTGTGACACATTCGACCACATATCTTTTGCAGTGTAACTGCTAATTCCTGAAAAAACAGCTCTCTACTGTCTCAGCAGTCTACGTGTGATCCGATCACCCAAGATGCATTTTAAGTGTGATCACGGCCCACGTGTGCATTTTTTGTGCAATTACTTGATGACTATCTGTTTTTGTCAGTGGTGTTATTATGATTTTATACTGCAGACACTGACGTCCAGTGGGACACAAACATCTATCTCAAATTTAATCTACGGTAATCTACGGTAATCTACAGACTACGGTGACCACTTCTAGAGCAATGCTGCCATTAACACATAAACCACACAGTTAGACCAGCAATGCACTGACTCCAAATCAGATATCGCTCCGTCGGGACAAAACCACAAACTCTACGGGCGGGCCGTTAGCCGACCGCATGGACATTGACTTACATGGGGGTCCCAGGTGTTCCTGCTGTTTCTGGCCCGATGCAAACTGTTTGGCGTCGGCGACTGAGCTGAAGAGGGCGGCGAATGGGTTGCGAGAAATGTTCTGGTTGTTGTTGCCCTGGTCGGTCATCGCGCCGGAGCACACACCGCGTTCCCAGGCAACGCAGGGCAGCCTAGACACACAGGACCGTGCAAAGACCACACTGTGCTGGCTCATCTATGGAGAGAATTCCACTATAATTTTACCCTCTGTAACAAGCTCTCAAACGGCATCATTAGAGATATCAATTTGCTGTTTAGGTTAAGGATAATACCACAGCATAATACCAGTGATGGAAATGACCGGGGAGAATGGACAGAACATACCTCAGTGCTCTGTTTGTGGGGCAAATGGAGCAGGCTTCATAAACTCCTCTAAAGTTATCATTAAAGGAAATACGGAATGTCTGGGGATAACCGCGCAATTTACAACATAATGAACCAGCCAGGTTATGAAACTACACCGAAATATGCTTAACATAAGCTAGTATGTAGTTTATGTTAAAACTAATAAGTTAATTTGGTAGCAACTGCAACACCAAATTTGTGATTCGAACAAAACCTGTTACAGAAAGTGAATGTATGTCACGGCAATACGACAAGACACTAGGACGACAGCACGAGGACACAGCACTACGGTCACGTGCCAATCACAACTGTTGTGTCTGATCAATCGAATCACATCGATCAGCATCTAGTTAATAAACTGCCGGTCCTTGTCAAATGATTACTTTCTCCTTATAGACTATTATTATCTTCGTATTGGAACAGGATACCGAGGGGGAAACCGTACACAGCCGCCACCCTGACGGGACGCGCAGCCGGCGAGCCTGCGCTCCGCTTCCTGACCCGGAGTGAATACGGCGCTGAGGAACCCATCAGTGAAACGTGCTCAGACACGAAGGGGAAAACTGCACTGACTGATATCCGTAGCAGCCCGAATAAATATGCCCGTCACGTTTATTCCCCCCTCCCTCGCTCGACGCGCCATGTCCTACCGCCAGCTAGATGCTGGGGAGACGCACAGGTAGCTGGCTTCCTTGCTACCTAGACATCATTATCAACAAACCTGAAACGGAACAGATGCTGACACCGCCACCCGTGAAATCCTGCGTAGACTGCGCCTGATATCCAAAGCTGTTCTCACCGCTACCTTACTCCAAACAAAAATAAATATTCCTCTTTGGAGCTACGCACCGTCCTGCAGCTTCCGAAAAAACAGACATGCGTATGGCGTCATCAATATGCGACGAGAACGGGCTTAAAGGGGAGGTCAACCGCGACTGGAGTGTGCCGACTCCCTGAAGGTCCTCTTTGGGTTGGGTCTATATAATTTCAGAATCAATTAATGTTTGATGAAATGAAACAGATGCCATCAAGTGGGCAAGACAATACAATATCTTTCCGAGTTTTATGACCAAATATATTTATATAAGTCAGTGTTATTCCTGTTTTCTTACCAGTTTATTATATGGTAAAGCTAGTTTTGCAGCACCAAGTGGGGGTGCATATGTAGGGAGGAAATCGTGAGTTAGGATTTATAAACTACTACCTGAATTAAAAATACCTGGATTCTATTTAAGCACTGAGTTCTTACTGTGTGTTGATTGGTTAGTCCACTATAATCATACATGACAATATGAATCCTTTTATGTTTCCATTTGCTGAAGTACAGAAACATTGGAATGCTTTTTGCCTACCCCATCTTATTCTCCATAGCGGGGGGGGGGGGGGTGTACACAGTGCATAGTCAGTTATTAACATGCCTGGAGCTGGGCGTTAGCGGCATTACTCATCCCCCAAACATATGACTCTTCTGCAGAAACCAGGACGGGTAAACTTCAGATCACAAGCACAGGGACTTGAGCGACTCACTGGCCCCTACTTGTCTCATTAATGTAAATGTGAAACAGCTGGATGAGTTTTACAATCAAGGAAACAAACCAATCAAAGCACAAGAAGAGCTGAACTATTTAGCCAGGATAGGTGCCTTCCAGTTTTAGTTTGTAAAATCTGTTGGCATGTCATGGTCACCCCAACTTATGAGCAGGATTAGCAAACTATTGCTCATTGTATCCATTTAATATTAATGTGTATTGCATGTCAACCTATTGTGGAAATTATACTGTATACTGTCAAGAAAACATTGAAGTTGTCAGACACATTGATGGTTGAGTTCTATACAGGCGTAATAGAATCGGTTATTGCATCTTCCATCTCTGTCTGGTTTGGCTCTGTATCATTGAGCTGTAAGCAGAAGCTGCAGCAAACTGTGTGATGTGCGGAGAAGATCATTGGCTTCTCGGAGACCTGTAGTCATCAAGGATGAGTAACAAGGCTATGAAAATAATGTCTGTCCCCTCGCACCCTGGTCACTCCCTCTGCCAGCGTCTCCCTTCTTGGCAAAAGCTGAGTGCAGGAGTCTTGAGTATATGAAGCAGCACTTGAAGAGCAGCTTTCCTCAGGCCACTGGCCTCCAAATGAGGACCCATGTGCAGCACACTGGCACTTACAGGACTGTTTTATATCTAATCAGTCACTGAACAAATTATACACTCTTATCGAATCCATGCGCTTTTTTGCATGTAACCCAAAGCTGTTTTTACCATACAACTGGATCTCTCAGCTTTACTTATATGTCTACATTTACCATTAATCACACATTTTTATTTCTATTTCAATATGTATTTCATTTTTATATTATGCATTTTGTACTTTTCGTCTTGATATTTTGTTTATTTGCACATTCATGCCACCTCATGCTACCACCTGCACTAAAAAAAAATTCTTTGTAAATTTTGTACTTGGTGGTGTGTAATAAGATTCTGAGTCTGGTTGTTCAAATGCAGCGTCAGTACAATAGCCTTTGTAGTGTGAGTACGTTAATTCACAAAATATATTTGGAGGAAAGTGTTCATTTTATTTACATTTTAAATTATTACATAAATATCAATAGAAAAATAAAACACTTTTCAATCATTATGCAATTAGATTTATGTTACATTCGTCTAAAGCTACTGGCCCAATGAAATATGGGGTTTTCAGAATTCTATGTTGGTTTACACCTATGGCGTCAGGGTTCGAGTATGGCTCCACATGTGTGGAGTTCACATGTTCTCCCAGTGTTATTTTGGGGTGGCCTCTGGGTGCTCCATTTCCCCCCTACTGTCCGAAAACATGCTGGATTTTCCACATTGTCCATAGTTGCGAATGGATATGAATGGCATGTGTGCCTTTGATGGGTTAGTGCCTGGCATTCGGGGTTATTTCCTGCTTTGCACCGGTAGCTTCCGGGATCTCGACCCCGCCCGCAACAGTGCATGGGAAAGGCAAGTATAGTATATGTATGTTTATCACAAGTATAGTAAGTATATGGATGGAGGATGATGGTGGATTATGACTTTTTCATTCCCTGAAAATACATTTAATATAGAATTTTAATATATTTCGGCTTTTTCTTATAGAGTCAATGTGGTTCACTCTAACTTGGAGGAATTTAGATGATCCAGCTTGGGCAGGAAAGAGGCTCAGGAGGATTCTGTACTGAGCCTGGACCATGATCTGAAAGGTCATAGCAGCTTCATTGATCATCCTGTCCAGGTCTTTCAGGTGAGCTCATCGGAGGCGGAGCCTAGGTTATCCTATAGTAACTGGAGTTACGACTACTATGCATTTTCCTGTTTACACAACAAGAAATAGCGTCACTCATGTCAGGGTGATTCCTGCGTTATCAAAAAAATGATTTTTTTGGAGTCTCTTCTCTCTGAAAAGCAAAAATAGAACAGAGAAATTAATTGTGTTATTCATTCATTATGTGGGAATATTATAATAGAGTTGATGCTGAAGATAATCCCGGCATATATGGAGAGAGGGATTATGGGAAGCTCACAACTTCTGTGTTTGTGCGACTGCGCGTGTTAGCTATTGTCTTACCTGAGTGCTTTGAATAATCACCCCTGGTCTAATGGGCATCCCCCTCCTCTTCAGAGCCTCATATCCCCACCTTTCCACCACCACCATCTTCAGGGTCTCCCCGCCCTTCTTCACTAGCACCACCACATCTTCCAGATACTCCTCCTCCACGTTCATCCCATTGACCTCCACCACCACATCGCCCTCAAAGAGTCCGGCCTTCTCGCCGGAACCTCCTGCTGCCACCTGCAGGACAGGTGATGTAACTGCTTTTGTTAACAAATAGGAAGTTTGATTGAATCTCCTTTTATTGCTTCTCCTTTGCAAGACACACTGTGTATTAACCAAGATTACTAGTACATTGCTAGCTGTGTTACTCTTCCCTTATACTAGGTAAGGGCAGGTAAGCAAACCGACTGGATTAAAATTGGACAATATAACATTCCAACTTATTAAATCTAACCTGGATCCAGTGAAATTTTTACCTACTGGTCCTTACTGCTACAGTCTTTCCTTCTGGCCCACACCTTGTGGCGGCACTGAATTAAAGGGGCAGTACCTGGCTTATGAAGGTGCCCGGCTCAGACGGGACGCAGCCCAGGTGAAAGCCGAAACCGCTGCTCCCCCTTTCCAAGACGCACAGCCTCGGGCATGGAAGGTGAGCCGGGGTCTGCAGAAGGAGCTCGTCCGGAGGCGCAGCGGGGGGGGCTGGTGCACAGTCTTCCAGGTCCTCCTCGGGGAGGATGTCATCACAAAACAGCAGTGGAGACAACCCAAGCTTTGGAAGAGGAGACGCGCATTAAAGTCGGGTCACTTATGGGTTATTAAAATACCCTAATATGATGAGGCAGATATTTTTCTCTAATCCTGGAAACATATTATATATTTGTTCAACACACATTTTTCCATTTTTGGGATAAGAATCACAACAGTCATGATTAGCACATTCTCACATTAAGTACATACATTTTTACACCAAATTAATATTCACATTGCGAGCTCTTCTTAAATAAATTCAAATATCACTGCCAATATTCTGCAGCAATGGTTCCCAGCCTCCGAGCCAGTACTCCAACATGTTTGCTGCACGGCGTGGTTCATTTTCAGATATTAACTATATATGAAATATATATTTTAAGATGTGTTTGTGCATTTTCATCATATCAGAAAAAGGAAAAGAAATGGCAAACGTATTAAATCTGGCCCCCTGACTGAGCTGCGTGACCTGTCGTCTTCTACCACCAAGCACCCCCGTTGACAAGTTTTATTGGTCTGGGAAGTTTTTGCCTGGCCACGATCCAAAAAGGTTGGGAGTAGTTTTCCTACAGGACCATCCATCCACAGGCCTAGTCTATCGTACGCACAATTTCAACACCATTACTGTGTTACTGTGTGCAATTCTTGCACTAAGTGAACCTATTACCACGTTGTGAATGTACACAAGACGGTAAATTTGACTTTGACTATGGGCAATTTAGAGATGCCAAGTGACCTAGTATCTTTTTGGACTGTAGGACAAACCCAGAGTGGCAAGGTGGGCATGGAATAGCACGAAGGTGTGAAGCCTGGATGTTTCCTACTGAGCCACAATACTGCTCTACAGGAAATCCACAAATTCCAAAAGAGGAACTACAGGACACTCCCGATTAGAGGCGGGGTCGTAAAATCACACCCACTCGCCTGTTTGCTTTTGAAAACCTCCGTATAACTTTTTGATTTAAAAACACAGATATATTTCTGTCTTTTATTATTAAAGTTTTATCAGCTAGCATAAAATTATTTTGTCGGTAATTTTTTCATGATTGCTAATCACTGTGTTCTTAATTACATTCCTATATTTACACAGGCGTGGGCCCCTGGCTGGGGGGGGGGGGGGGGGGGGGGGGGGGGGGGGGGGGGGGGGGGGGGGGGGGGGGGGGGGGGGGGGGCCCCGGGCTGCGCCCCCCCCCCCCCCCCCCAGGTCGGTCGGCCCATGTTCCTACATCAAAGGCGCAGCCCTGTAGCGCATGGGAACATCACATTGAATACCAGGGAAGGAAACGGCGTCTTGATCTTCAGGCAGCACAGAGCTGTGCGACTCCCCCACCTTCGAGTAGAAATCGGCGCCCTGGGGGCGGATGGTGGTGAGGGCCACGCGCTGGCCGCTCCTCCGCACCCGCAGCACAACCTCCTCATGCTCTAGTGCCTCCACAGGCTCGCCATTCACCGCCAGCAGCGTGTCCCCGTCACGCATGCCGGCCGC
This sequence comes from Stomatorhinus ivindoensis, assembly GCA_019775895.2. Taxonomy (NCBI): domain Eukaryota; kingdom Metazoa; phylum Chordata; class Actinopteri; order Osteoglossiformes; family Mormyridae; genus Stomatorhinus; species Stomatorhinus ivindoensis. The sequence continues at coordinate 17,440,570 of JABFEB020000038.1, read as the reverse complement.
CTCCGCTGGGCAGCCCGCGTCGATGTCACGCAGTACGTGACCTGAGGGGGACACACCCATGACAGTTGAAAAACGTTTGTGATGTTATTTTCTGACCACCAAATACTATTTTACAAGCAATGGCACCGGATAGTTTGATATTTCGGGGGGGGGGGGGGG
>JABFEB020000038.1:17398319-17416727 GCA_019775895.2 Stomatorhinus ivindoensis | reverse complement strand
GAGGATGATCATCAGAATGCAAAGGAGAGGGCAACAAGTCAATGAGCATGCGGAGAAGAAAAAGAAAATCATGGGTTTCTGAGCGGATAGAGGCGCGACCGTGCTGCGGTGACAGGAAAAGAGCCGTACTCCCTATGCTCTGTCAAAACAGCCAATTATCTTCTAAGGAGCAGACTGACAGACAGACACAGATTGACAGATGAACAGGCATGCCTACAACTGCAGGGGAGATGGCCAAAGGCCAGCTAATGCGGCCCAAAACAAAGGGACCGTCTCAAAATATTTTACAGTAGAATAACATTTACTGTTTTGAAACCCTTGTTTGCACCGGATTTGAGAAAATGCTTTGCTGCCTTAATTAAGAATACATTTATTTCCCTAACTTTACGTTTGACCCATTATTTTTTTATGCTTCAGTGGATCAATTAACGGCAGTAACAGCATAATAACAGTTTCAGGGAGGATGATTAGAAGTCCAACATGGAGTCGTTCCTCCTACTGATGTCTGCCATCAAAAACACGCTTAACAGAGGTAAAGGGACTAAGTGGTCTTAGCTTGTGGGAGTTTTACTTACACAAAAATGTCCTGACGGCATAAAATGAAAAATGACTGGTTCAGAGAGATAACCAATCATATTATAGAGGAGGTGGGTGTAAGCAACTACAGGAGGCAGGACCAAGACATCTGATTGGATGACTGCCTCTAGTTGCTTGGCCCCACCTCCTCTACAGTCTGATTGGTTTTCTCCCTGAATCAATCATTTTCCTTCTGCCATCAGACTTCTTTTGTGTGAGTAAAACATGAGTACCGTAAGCACCGGCCTACCTCTGCGCCTCCAGCATGGCCCCTCGCGTATGGTGTACGACAGCTCGGTGAACTCCAGGTCCACGGCCGAGCGCCGGGGGAGGTGAGAGAAGCGTTGGGCCTCTGTGATGTGGTTCTCGACCTTCTTCAGGTGCGTCAGCAGGGATGGCTCCTGGCCTCCCCCGTTACGTATGGACTCTTCCATTGGGATGGCGACCGACCCAGGCTCCAGAGACTTCTCAGCCATACCAATACTCTACAAACGAGGGGAAAGTTGGAATAAAACTATGAAACATGACATATACTCTATATCACTTCACTCATTCAACTTTTTAACAACTGACTTTCACAATTTCTTGCTTACTGTTGTGAATTGAATAACATGAAGATACTGAGGGCATATCCCATAGTTAATTTAAATCTACTGAAAAAAAGCCTGTCGTACTTTGCTCTTTAAGTAAATTTTACTCCTAGAGTGGTGGAAAGTTCCATGTCTAAAATTCCAAATGCAGGAAAGCATTAATGCATGCTTATTATACAAACAGCCAACTTACAGTGCACTTAAGTTGAAAACATTCTAACCTGAAAACACTTTGAACGTTTCCAGTATAAATTTACGGTCCAGAATAACATAAAGCAAAGAGTTGGCCACTTTCCTCTCACGCGTGCATCGAAGGTTTCGTTCGAGAACATCTCTCCACCACATGGGTGTAGCCATACACTTGCCCGTCCATGACCAATATTGTCAGTAGGATATCTCAGCTATGCTGGGGCCGCAAGCATCCATAGATTTTGTGTTTGTTTTGGGATTTTGTGGACAAGTCCAGAGGCGAAACAGAGAATGTGAATGTGCCTCCATTTGATCTTCAGATCAGTGTATCTGGGCCATAATGTTGCAGTCCTGCGTCTCTGTGGTTTCCATTATTCTGGTATCCCTGCTGTTTCTCTCATTTCTTCTCTACGCTCTTTGTGTGGGGGGGCACATCCCATCCATATGCATATATATTTCTCCACTTTTTTTGTGTATTAGCAACTACTGGTTCCATTCTGCACCAAAAAGGTTTTTCTTTAAGCTACACCTCTGAATTCTTGCTCCAGATTCTCCAGTGAGTCACCTGCGAATTGTTTTATTTTTAAATGCACCCTTTATACTTGCCGTCCTGGCTTGACTGTCTAGCTGGCAACATAAACTTAATAACACTGTGAAGTACTTTGTCCAGTTTGAAATGAACAATTTGGAATGATGAAATAATAAAATAGCAGTCCAAAAAGTGGGTGTGGTCGCAGAGCCATGTGACTTTATGCTGGGGACAAACCATTGGCTGTCTTTGCTTCAGTTTCATTGGAGAAAAGGTGAGAGGGGGTGTGGCGCCATGCAAAGGTATGGCAGATGGCTGGGAGTCCCAGCCATTGTACTACTACAGCAATTTGATTCATGATCAGGGAAGGAGAAACAAGAACAGCTAAAACTCGAGGTGAGAATTTGTGATGAAATAAGCCAATGGTAGAAACTGGAGCTAGAGATGTTTTAAGGTAGAGGCCGTAATTCATACCGAGGAGTTAACCTCATCATTAGGCAATGACACCATTAGGCAATGACATCATTAGGCAATGACATCATTAGGCAATGGCGTGTTTTGAATCAGAGACTGACAGGGGCGGTGGGCAATCAGCTTTCAGCCCAGAGGCCCTGCTACTGCATACGCCTCTGACTAGAACTGGGGGACTCATCGTTTCTCATCGTTTCTCATCGTTTCTCATTGTTTCTCATTGTTTTCTGCAGTCGGAAATTAATGTAAACGTAAAAATGGCGTTTACAGATTCTGGCCTTTGACCCCAAAGGTTCCACTACAAAGGCAATAGCAAATACCTCAGAAGCATCTAAACGCTCCTTTAGGTTTACAGTCATGTGACTTACATGCCATCTGTGTCGACGGTGTAATGCGAACGAAGCGCCGGATGTCGTTCACGCTACGCTACAGCAGAAACGGCAAAGTGCCGGCAGTGATTTGAAAGTTTCCTGTCCTGTAGTGCAGGAAACGCATGAGTCTGACAAACCGGTGGGGGGCGTGCGTTCGAGGAACATCTCAAGGGTCATTGCTGGAAAACCAGGGGGGGGGGGGGAGAGGGAGAGGGATGACATCTGGGCTGAAAACTGCGGCCTGTTTCTATGATGGATGCCACCAGGACAGGCGTCGAGGGCACGGATGCCGGAGTGATGTTGGTCTCGCCGGTGCACCACACCAAGGGGAGATTAAGCAGGTAGACACCCTCCATGTCTGGGGGGGTACCTTCACAGCGGTCCAGCGAGTGCCCAGCAGGCGGCTGGAATTAGCTCCCCTTTGCTTCGTGGAGGTGTTGTGCCATCGTGGTTCCATAGTGTAGCGGTTATCATGTCTGCTTTACACGCAGAAGGCCCTGGGTTCGAGCCCCAGTGGAACCAGTTGCTTTCTCTCGGGTAACAAAGCGGTTCCGGATTTTCCCCTTTTAGAAGCAGGCGGAATAACACGACCAATAAGGGGCTCATGGTCAGAGTGTCTCAAAAGTGATAGAGTGCCCCCTTCTGGGCCCAGTCCTCAATTACATGAAAAGAGAAAGCAGGACATTCTGTCCCAAACACTGTCACTACTTACGAGGCAGTAATCGATCAGTTATCCACATGGGGGGGGTTGGGTTAGAAAGAACATAGAGCTTGTTTTAAATGTACACCCCCCCCATGCCATTTTTCTGCTTGCAATATAAATAATGCAGACGCAGCAATTACAAGTAGCTAGTGACCCCCTCCCCCCACCGACCTGAGTCATCAGTTCTGCACCTTCCAGATGCTTTCAAGCACCTGACGCTTCACCTCCCAGTGGATCGCCATGAGAAAGCCCCCCCCCCAGGTCACATGATGAGGGACAGTGATGACCGTGTGACCCAGCGACCTCAGACCAACACTGGGAGAGCTCTGCTCAGCTCCTGGCTTGCCAACGTACCCTCAGCACCAAAAGAATGGGGTCAAAGCACATTACGCCCCCTATGGGCCATGGTGCCGCTCCCTATCGCCAAATATCCTGCCACATTTACACTAGGTAACACAGTCTGGGCTTAACTCCCCTATTATACAGGGAAAACAACACATTTTATGGATCCATATTGCCGCCGCCCCCTTCCCCCCATGGCACACATATACTGCCCATACTGTCCACACACAGCAGTGGAATCAATGCACCTGGATACTGTTTCATCCAAGACGCATCACAGTGCTGAATCACCAAAAAAACATCTGTGTATAACCCAGAAGCTTGGTGTGAAGAACATCTTAATGCATGATACGTAAGAACATGACATGCATGGCATGCTGGATTGGCGTATAGCAGACCTACGTGATCGAATCGGCCCGGGCACTCTGCAGGGTCACCGTTAACCATCATGAGGGACAAAATCCTTGGAGATATGTCCTCAGGTTTCCCAAAGCCCCAAATCTACAGTAGCATCTTCTTCTGACGTGAAGTTAAGGTTTTGTAGGGGAACTAGCATCATCGCTTCAGTCCTGAAACCCCACATGGCACGCGTCTGTTGTGTCAGCTCTCTGCTTGCCAGGCAGGGCACAAACGTAACAACTCACAGTGCCGCCATGTCACAGGACGACAATCGACTGAGACGCGACAGAGACATGACTGAGACGTGACTGAGACCAGCAATGCTAAGGGCCAGACTCTGATATCTACACTGCCTTTGATGCCACCACTGAAATATGTTACAATAAATAAGTACTATATAGACTTTCATATAATGAATCTGGATTATGACCACAGGAAGCCGTCTTAGAATCTGCGGTTTAAACCTAAAATCTACGATTCTCCCAAGAAAAGACATAGCTGAAACAAAATTAAAGCCATGTTGGGTTCTTTGGGAAAATGGGGGGGCTCTTGTGACTCCCACACCGAGTCTGGTCATTCCTCAGTACCGGTATTCAGAAAGAACCTTCTGCAAGAGCCAATGGCAGAGAATCTACCGCCCACCAGGTCACAGCAACATCCGACTGCCCGGAGGGGGCCGAGCCGGCGTCCTCTTTGCGGTTCCGGTGCCCCGTGGCTTTTCAAAGGAACGCCAAATGTCAGCGCCTACCACTGGCGCTACTGAAGCGACACAGAGCGACGCGAGTGAGAGTGTGTGGCGGCCGAGCGCATTCTCCACCATATGCGGCTCGGCCACTGAGAACGGCATGATCACAGACTGACTGGGCTACGCAGGAGCTCAGAAGACTGTAGGAGGTGAAAGTAAAGTCTAATCCACAGAGTCTTTAGTCAGCAGGAGACACAAAAATGGCACAAGTCTGGATGATCGTTTGCATTGATCACCAGTTCTCTGCCCGAAGACTCCAGCCCAGTTCTGACAAGACAAATTGACTTGGTATGTGTTAGAAAGGGTCAGCCAGGTGGAAGAAGGAGGAGATCTGGCACAAGCCTGCAGAAAGGCACCTCCGTGGTGATTCCGAATTAGAATCAGGTTTACAAGCCAAGCATATGCATACAAGGAAGTTTTCCCCATTTGTCAATGGCTTCCGTACATACAACAGATACATACACAGTTAAGACAAGACTATGGTCACGTACAAAACCCAGTTCCTTATGTCCCTAGATTTAAACTTTCCTGAAAAACTGTAAATCAAAAAAGCACCAATCGAAAACCTAGTCGCATTATTTTAAGTGACAGTTTCTTTCGTCCCGCAGAAGGTTGTAGTTTAAATATTTTTTGTGCCGCAGTTACACATGACAGTTGCACCTACTGGTTTGGCGATCAAGCATAACCTCTGACACACTGGACTCCTGGACCTGCTACTCCTCACAATACAGGTTCTGCTGGATGGTCAGTCCCACATGTGCAGAGCAATACAACACAACCAAGCCACACGCTGCATGCACAGCACCAACACACACACCATACCTCAGCAGCCTCAAAACCAACAGTATGACAGAATACCAATACTACTCCCACTATTACTACTGTAACAGCAAATTAATACTATTACTAATATTGTTATTATTATTATTAAGAAGAGCTTCATCGTTAATGTTCTAAAGTGATTCTGTTATGTTACCTGCCCAAAAGAGTCTCTCCCGCACCCTTGTCGCACAACATCCACCCCAAAGACCCTGGTGTTCAGCGTCTCTCCCGCACCCTTGTTGCACACACAACGCACAAAATCGACAACAACTAGATCTTTGAAATGAAACCAAGCATTTAAGTTGAACTCATTCAAGTTATGAATATTCGACATTCAAGGATGTTATTGAGGTATAAATGAGAACTAAGAGACACCATTAACTACAAATAAAAAAGAATGAAAAAATAAAAAAATAAACATCCTTCGTGCTTCCTGCTTAAGGGGAATGACCGGGCACTGGTTGAATTTGGGACACTTTCATTCAGGACAATGTAACTTCTGTCCCTCGGCCTTTTGAGGGGTTTATAGCTGAGGGGTGGCAGCCATTTTCCCCTCCAGCCGCTTCTCTCTACCAAACATCTCCTGCAGCGCTCCTCCATCCATCAGAACCACCGTAGATATACATTTAGCCCACTTCAGCCCACCAAACTAAGCAGGCCGCATGATCCACACCCAGAGGTATGGTCCCTCCGTATTTTATATCGGCCCCGAGACAGTGAGCCGCCCACAGGGAGTGGGGGGGGGGGTCAGAGATGGTGAGACACACAGGCAAAACGGCGCTCATGTGCATTTCATTTTAGCAGCTGAATGCTGCAGCGAAAGAACAGACACTAATGAGAGCCGTGATCGCAGATACATTACTTCAACGGTATGTATGAAAGAGAGAGAGAGAAAGAGGGAGAGAGAGGTAGAGAGTGAGAGAGACACGCAATCCCATCATGCATTGTGTTCCACAGTTAGTCTCCTAAGATAGATGTGACATAATCTCAAGGGATTCAAAACTCAGACTTCCAACTGGCCGAAGATGTATGGACATCTCTACCTGATTAAGGCCCTGGTTAAACAGACTGCACTTTGTAAAACTCTATCGTGGGATGTGAGTCATCCTTTCCTGCAGGGAATACAATGTGGAAGGTATGCCAAATAAAACTCAGAGAGGCATCACTTCACGTACCTCCGTTCAAAAACGAACAATGCACTCTTCCTAACAGCTGGACACCTGTTCATCGATATTTTAACTGAGCGACACAGGCCGGTTTAATGTGATGGACTGCAATCCTTTCACTTCTAATCAAATGTAGGGGGGGGGTACTCGGACTGTAACTGCTCACAATGAGGCAGAATTCATCTGCCAAGAACAATAAACTCCGGACAAGGAGAGAAGGGGGAATCAGCCATGCAGGCCGCTGCATAGCATAAACCGTGCAAAACGAAAACCTTAAGATATACAGATAGATTGGCTGTACTGAGATTTATTCCTCTGTGTCCTATACAGCATATGGCAAACCATCCACCACACTGCAAGAATACAAATAATCTTTTCATTTAACCGTTGCTGTACAAATTCGCATAATAATAATAGTAAATTGCGTTCCCCACCCTTTACTCAGCGTAGAGCTCTGTCGAACTAGGAATTCTAGTAATTTCTTAATACCTAATAATACTTTAATTTGTTGTCAAGATCGTGTTACATGCATAACAAATCCAATGTTCATAACAGCAAGTGGGTATAAAAGCGGGGTATACTTAGGCTTCTCCCGTGTTGCGCAAATGAAGTGTATTTCTGCTTCTCTCCGCTCTGTCCCCCGAAGCCGCCGGCGAGGGCAGTCACTGCGCGTCCACATCCATGCCGGCGCGGCTCGGAGCCTGACGGATGCCAACAGCCCTCTTCTCCTTCCGCAAACCGCTGTGCATGACCTGCATGTCCCGGTCCTCGCGAAAGACAGCCGCTCTCGCAGAAATTAAAATTCCACCCGTAAAAATATTACCTGTAATGAATAATTTAGCAAATCAATACTGCATCGTGAAGGTGGAAAAATCTCCAAAATCAATCTATTTTAACGAAACCGAAGCTAAAAATCCGACAATTTGGTTTTGACCAAACACATGTATTACGGAGAATCATCATTCACGTGATCAGCGATGTTGCCAGTGCCATTTTCCCAGCCTGGATATTGAGTTTTTGATCCTCAGGTTATATAGATTGTGAGCCTCCCGCACTGTGGCGTTATCTGGCCGCTGAGTCTCTATCTATCTCTATAGCGCACCAGCCTGTCTCGAGCGTAGGGCGTTACTAGCAGTTTTTCTGAGCAGATATATCTGCAGGAGGCACGTTCTGAATATGCAAGTTAAAGAGCCCGTGGCTATTTTTACTTATAATCCGATGCTTTTCACGCAGAGGCATCTATTTCAGACTTACGCGATAAAACCCGAGTTGCAAATCTAGACAAAATATACACTTGAAATCCAATGTCACATGATGCTTATTTTCATTATACCGTTGTGTACACATGGACAAACATTTATTTTAAGTTTGTGTGTGTGTAGGCTATATACATATCATATATCATATCATATAGAAAAGACGGTTATAAGGCATTGTTAATAGTTTGTGGTGTTAATTGCATGTGCATGGTAAGACAGATACGTGATGCTGGAGGATGTTGGTAAAAAGCAGCTCTGCTTCAAGCAACTGTGGACAACAGCTATGCAGTCGCTGTTATCTGGGAAGCTGGAAAGCGTACACCTATGGGCCAGCCATGCATGCCTGCAACCCACGGGAAAGTGAGGAGGGTTAGGGCAGCGCGCCATGACAGGCTGACGGCACTGCATTGCTGGCTGGGACGCTGCACGGCACGCGGCGGCGGCTCTGAGCATGTGAGCTCCCGCGGCCCAGGGCTCTGGGGACCGGCGCGCTGTCGCCCCTCTGCCGACTGGGGAGAGGCAGCCTGGACTAGGCCGGAGTCAAACCGATAACGATTAGCTTTGCGGTACTGGAATGACGAGGCGAGCGGGCGTGTGCGAAGGATACAGTATATTAGAATCAAGACAAGTTTATCTGCAGAAACTCGGGTGCTGAAACCCAGGACACGTTCAATAAGATGCACATGCATAAATATTAACAACATCGCTCGCATAGCCGAAGGCAGATAGTGCCTGTTGATTGATCATTTTGAAACAAATAATGAGGCCAGTGATGGGATATTCCTATGATTAAGGCTATCATTCTTCCAGTAAATGTCACACATCAAGGCAGACTTTATATACATACATCACATATTCAGCGGAATCTTTTAACATCTACAGGCCAACTTGTAAACGCTCAGGTGGACAGAAATTACCGAATTGGGTCCGCAGTCATATACGTAACTGTTAATAGTATATTATGAATTAATCCCAGGTTCTACTAATCAGCAATCTACGGCGGATTTCAAAGATGGACAGGCAGGGGCACTGCCAAGAACGTTAATCGTCCGTATTTATGAATCAATGGATGAAAAGCAGTCGGGAAAAAAATCAAGAAGAAAACAGGGACAATCGCTTTCACTTTTAAAGAAATCTGCACGCCCATTTCAGTTCCTGTGTCGGGAAAGCAGCTGCGTTTTCAGGCGCTGTCCCTTTAAATTCTGCACCTGTGTCGGGCCGCTACGCCACTGTTGCTGATGCTGCAGTGCTCGGGTTATTTTCGGTGAAACATCCGAGGTTACTCCCGTTCAAGAGGTGCATTCCTGCATCATTTGCGAACAGAGACAGAAAGTCCCCCGGCACAGCTACGCACAGATCTGGTTAAAAAGTCACTCAGGGAGCAAGAATATTGCGCCCCGACTGTATCGCTGCGAAAATGTTCCTATTAATACGCGATGCGATTCGAACGTGATACAATTAATATTCGGATGACGATTCATTCTTTCCTTGTTTGTATATTTGAAATCACACATAACGTAATCTACACATACCATAGGCTATATAACAGTAGGGGGTTACCGACACAACATTTTCCCCGTAGCTACACCGGCAAAGCCGTTTGGAAGCGGAGGAATGACTGCCTGGATGCGGGCCAGAGGCTGTCGCTGTTTTTCCAAAGAGATGAGATGAAATCCTGATCCTGGGTTCAGCGCTGCAGTGGAGTCAACGGATTGTGTTACAACACAGCCATTATCCGCTATTCCAGATTTAATCCAGGATCAACATATGAAATTGAGGCCAGAGCGGCTGTACCATTAATACATTTCAACCAGCGTAAAGTAGGCTATCTGTGAAATGCTGGGGATGCTTAACACGAAGAAGACTGAGAAGATAATAAAAATTTCATTTTGACATTTGTATTCGCTGAGTATTAGCAGCAGCAAGAAAATTACATAATAGCAAAGACAAATAGAATAACAGCATAATTACATCAACAACACCACAACTTATCTATGTGCAGATTTTTTTGAAGAAAAAAAACCCTAAAATTCTTTTTTTTTTAAACTGTAGTCTCTTTGTGGATTATTAACCAATAATAAATTATAAGTTTAGCTAAATACGAAATATTCTACTATTTTTTCAGAAGGAATTTGATGTGTACACACTCGGATAGTCTAATAAAATAATTACACATTTTTTCTAATATAATTGCTAAGTGATGGCAAATAATCGCTTAGTAAAACACTTCAGTGCGACTACATTTCACACCTGTAGGGGAAACTCGGCGAACGTTCCTAACTGTATCGCCACGTTATCTATTTCGTAATTAGTGCCGCTAATCGATATTCGAGAGTAAAATGACAACCATAAGGTATTTCATTTACTGCGCTACGTTATACCATTTTTTTTTCAGGAGATTGGCATAATATGAAACGATCATCTAGCGATGAGTGTTCAGGTTATTTTAATTAAAGTAGGCCCAATTCAGTGAAATATCATAAGTGAGGGGCGGTGCTCGGTGGATGAGGGGTTGAATCTTTATGGGGCGGGGGGCTGATGACAAACTATTCATGACGTAAGATAATAAATACGCACTTATTTGGGGGTGGGGGGAGGCTAAAAATCATTTTAGGGGGACTGAAGCTACAACAGGTCTAACGACAGCCCGATACCCATTAATTTAAAGAAAACAGAACATTACATGTAATTATTGTATGATACATCAGGGCTCCAGTAGGGAGGATGTAGGATGATTTACAGTAATGGGCAAAATTACTGCCACCTCTGCATTCCTATCAGAAAATGTACCCATTTCTCTCACAAAATGCTGCGATCACAAATGCTGGCAATTCGCACGGTTTTTTTTCTTTTGTTTACATTGGCACTACACAAAAAACGTATTGGGTATAGTTATTAGCACCTTTGGCAAAACTGTAAGAAAAATAGGATTTCAGTCATATGACGTATTCATAATTTGTATTTAATCTCACCTGGAGCAACTAACAGGTACTGGCGAAAATCATACTGGCAACCAATTTAAATAGAGAAATGTTGACTCGATTTTTGTCTCTCGCATGGAGAAAGAGAAAAAACTAGAGCAGAGACTTACCCGAGGATTTAAGAACCAAGACTGTGAAAAATTATGGACAATCTCAAGGCTACAAATCCATCTCTAGAGATCTTCATGTTCCTGTGTCCCCTGTATAACCTCCCTAGACATGTATGCAGACGGAAAAGGGAAAAAGATGGAGGATTGCATTGAAGAAGTGTGTTCATGGAGGAAAATGAACCTCAATCAACTGCCAAACACATTGGACACAGGGTACAGAAGTGTCAGCTTGTACTCTCCGTCACCATCTGAATGAGAAAGGGGAGGACTATACTGCTGACACAGAGGCTTAGCTGAGCAGGGCAAAATCCTTCTGGGAGAACATCCTGTGGTCAGATGAGACCAAAATAGAGCTTTTTGGTGAAGCTCATCACTGTAACGTTTACAAAAAATGAAATGAGGCCTTCAAAGAAAAGAACACGTTCCTTGTGGTGAAACACAGTGGAAGTTCACATACATATTGGGCCTGCTTTGCTTGCCTCTGGAACTGGGTACTTTGACTGTTTGCATGGCATCATAAAATCTGAAGACTACTAATGAATTTTGCAGCACAATGCAGGGCCTGGTTCCGGAAAGCCGGGTCTCCGTCGGAGGTCATGGGTCTTCCGGCAGAAGAATGACCCAAAACAAACTTCAAACAAACTTCAAAAACCACCCAGAAATAATTTGAGACAAAGCACGGGAGACATCTGAAGTGGACAACAATGAATTCAGCTCTCAATCCCATAGAGCATCTTAAGACAGCAGGGAGAAGGTGTCCTTCAAACCTGAGAGACCGACAGTAACTGGAAAGAGAAGAGTGGCACAAAATTCCAGTAGAGAGGTTTAAGAACCAAGACTGTGAAAAATAATGGACAATCTCAAGGCTACTAATCCATCTCTAGAGATCTTCATGTTCCTGTGTCCCCTGTATAACCTCCCTAGACGTGTATGCAGACGGAAAAGGGAAAATGATGGAGGATTGCATTGAAGAAGTGTGTTCATGGAGGAAAATGAACCTCAATCAACTTCCAAACACATTGGACACAGGGTACAGAAGTGTCAGCTTGTACTCTCCGTCGCCATCTGAATGAGAAAGGGGAGGACTATACTGCTGACACAGAGGCTTAGCTGAGCAGGGCAAAATCCTTCTGGGAGAACATCCTGTGGTCAGATGAGACCAAAATAGAGCTTTTTGGTGAAGCTCATCACTGTAACGTTTACAAAAAATGAAATGAGGCCTTCAAAGAAAAGAACACGTTCCTTGTGGTGAAACACAGTGGAAGTTCACATACATATTGGGCCTGCTTTGCTTGCCTCTGGAACTGGGTACTTTGACTGTTTGCATGGCATCATAAAATCTGAAGACTACTAATGAATTTTGCAGCACAATGCAGGGCCTGGTTCCGGAAAGCCGGGTCTCCGTCGGAGGTCATGGGTCTTCCGGCAGAAGAATGACCCAAAACAAACTTCAAACAAACTTCAAAAACCACCCAGAAATAATTTGAGACAAAGCACGGGAGACATCTGAAGTGGACAACAATGAATTCAGCTCTCAATCCCATAGAGCATCTTAAGACAGCAGGGAGAAGGTGTCCTTCAAACCTGAGAGACCGGGAGTAACTGGAAAAAGAAGAGTGGCACAAAATTCCAGTAGAGAGGTGTAAGAAACTTGTAATTGATCCTAATTAACATTATAATCATATAATTGGATAATGTTTGTTATGAATGCATATTACAGCTGTTATGTTAGGATGCTAAGGTATACATACATGCTGCTTATGAATGTTCTTTGAATGCATTATGAAGGTGCATGTCTTGAATGTTCTACGGATGCATTAGAAAGGCATTATGAAGGTACATTTACTGTAAAATATTACCTGCTATCATTAATGGTCGTGTCTATGAGAAGAAAAAACACCATGGTATCATTGATACAAATGCATCTTCATATTTATTCAGTAAGCATTTTTAAAAAGTACATCTCAGCTCAGATAGACACCATTTAATGCACAAAATGGATTAATTTCTAGAATTTCAACTGACTACCAGGATAATTGTCTTTCAAAGCAAAAACAGTGAAAAAAATTCTCAGTATGAAAGCAAAAGATGTGGTCTGTACATATTACTGCACTTTTTGTGGGCTGAACTTTCTACAAACATGAATGTCATGAATATTCACCTTCCCTCAGTCATCGAAAGCTTTGGACACAGTGACCAGCAGCCACAACGCCTCAAAACATGTTTTACCCCTGCTATCTGAAGAATATCTCTTCCATAAATGAATGGCATTTAACAATAAAGATTAGAAGGTTTTGACTGACATGTGATAACGGCATTCCAAAGCATGCATGAGTTTGTTCTGCAGAGCCTTTCAATGCACTTTCAGGGTCATCCCATCCAGCTTAAGATAAATCCTTCAGGATATTTCAGAAGAGTGATTCAGTTTAGACGGTCCCTACTATTTTAGGGAACATCAACAAAGTGCATGCCATAGTAATAATCCTGAAACATATATAAATGTTTGTTCCATCAAAAATAATTCCACCATCTGTAGGACCTGTTATGCTAGCAGTTGGGCTCATCGCAATGATCTTCAGAATGTGTTGAACACAGCTGCCAATTTGTTTAATTTTTACTGACATCCTGCAACAAGTTCATACCGAATACACTTTAAAACAACAAAATTGTTCTGTATAAAACATTTTCGAACCCCAGGAATTTATGCTTACGGGAGTTTTACTTAAACAAAAATGTTCTGAGGGCAGATGGAAAAATGATTGGTTCAGAGAGACAGCCAATCAGACTGTAGAGGTGGGTCCAAGCAACCAGAGAAGGGGGAACCAACCAATCAGATGTCTTGGTCCTGCCTCCTCAAGTCACCCCTTGAGTGGATTTTACATTGGGTAAAACAAGAAGGGGCTCTGTAGCTAGCATTTGCCTGTCAAAAATGTAGCCATGATAACAGCAGCAGTGGGAGACTTGGAGGCAGGTCTATCTACCTTACATTTAGCATATTAGCTCCATAGGATGTGATACATGTAATCACTGAGCATGATATGTAACTTAATTACATTTCAAGCAATTTCAAACTATCCATCCATCCATCCATGCATAAAATGCAGGGCGAAGCACCGTTCCTGTTTCATAATCTGGGAAGTGTCCGACCCCAAGGTGCTGGCAGCCGCTGATTGAATCTTCTGACAGTAAACAAGGCTGAGTAAGGATGTGGAGCAAGGAGCGTGACTAGATCACAGAGTGATCCTCTGCTGTTCTTAAGACAGCCTCATTTAAGAACTTTTCAGTAATTCTTAATTCTATTCATTAAATAACTGTAAATAACCACTGCTTTGGACCTTAAAGGCCCAGGGCTCTGACAACCGCCCCCAGGGCCTTCCACTCTCTCATATTCTCTCATATTCTCCTCTTACTTTCTGACAGCAACGTTAGGGTGTTTGCCCTCGTACCTGATAGCAGCTCTTCTATACGAGTCAGGTGTTCCATCCCAAAAGTTAATGTCCATGTAATTGTGCAGCTTCAGTCAGAGTAACGAAAAACATTTGAAAAGCAGCTGTTCTCCAATCAGTCACGCTGACTGCATGCAGGTTTTATTAATTACAGATTTCATGGAGAATGCAACACGCAGATGTACAACCCCATGAGTGTAATTTATTGACGTTTCATGCCTTGAACTCCAGACTGACAGCATTGGAAACAAAATGGACATGACCTGGTCACATGGCTTCTCCTACCACTAACACAGTGATGACGTCACTTCCCTCTGAACCTTCCAGGGAACCAGCTTCCCGTCATTCCTGCCAAGCCTTCCATTCTCTGTGATGTCACTGTGCAGCTAGGATCATCAGCAATGTCTCTGTCAAGACTAAGTCCTTCAGGGCAGCATCCACATTCAAGTCGCCCATCGAGACCTACATCTCATCTGTCAGCAAGCCAGTTTAACCCGGCGATCCGTCCTCCACACAAAAATAAGTCCAATGGATCTAAAATACGTCAAACTTTTGGTGTGTGGTTCCTCAATGAACAAGTTACCCCTCCACGTCTGGCTATCAGAATCCCTCCCACCCTTCAAGAAACACCTCAACTCACTTATTTAACCACTGATCTGCTCTGAGGGATTGAAACCGTAATGCAGTAATTATCAGAGTGGACAAAGTGTTACTTAGGTTCTTTACTGTATTCTCTCTATGTCATATGTTTACAGTGGCATTGTTACTGTAAGAGTGAGTAAAATCTGACTGTGTCTCACACACACCCTACCTCCTCATTTCCCCTTCCACTACACAGTAATAGGACTCGAAAGCACAGAGCCCCCTCACGTCTGTGACCGAGGAGAGGTATTGGGTGACAAAATACACGTACAATTCCCCCATGACAACCATGTCAGCCTTTAGAAGTGAGAGGAAGGTGTGTCTGAAAATTTGAACAGTTAGCCCTCGAAGTCCAAGGTCAGGAACAATTTCACCAACAAATATTACTACATCAGTCATAATTTTGACAGCCAGGACATCACTTGAATGCAAGATCACAAAGAAGCTATAAATCAGCATTTTCAAATCCAGTCCTCTGGCACCCACAGACAGTTCATGTTTTTGCTCCCTCCCAGTAGGGAGCAAAAATGTGGACTGTACGGCAGGGAGCTCGGATGGAGAAAAACACTTGGACCAACTATGACTCCCTGAGGACCAGATTCAGAAACACTGCTATAAATCATAGTGCTCAGAGTAGCAGTCAGTTCTCTGCTGGATGGACAGCAGGGGAAGCTTGGGACCACCGGACCTAGAGGCATGAAGGTTATCCGCCACACCAAAACCTCTTTTGGATCAGCAGCAGGAGGTGGGGAAGATGTAGAAATAGAACAGATCTGGACATGACTGATCTTACTATGGTGGGTGGTCTTTTTTTCTGCAGCTTCCATAAATACCAAGCTAATTGGCTGGCTTGAAGTCTGCAGCAAACAAACTCGTTAATTCTCACCCTTGGGGAAGCTCCGGACACCTACCCCGGCCACTCCAAACAGCCAGGGCGGGGCAGTGAACTTTTAACCCTGACTGGTCCTCGGTTTCTATGGTGACTGGCACATACAAGGAAGTGTGACAAAATATTTTAATGTACATTAAATGTACATCCTACCCCACCCCACCTGCAGAAAGACGTGTACCCCACCCAGGAGCACCTGATGGGAGGGGGGTGGGTACTGAACAATTCTGACTTTCTGACTTGCATGGAGAAGATTTAAAGATCCAAAAGTTATTACTGCTACTGAGGGCTTGAACTGCAACATCACTGGAGGATCTTGGGAGTGGTTTTACTTGACAGAACATGTGAGTAACAAACAGTAGGAAGAGTAAGCAGGGGAATGAAACACGATCACTTGAATT
This sequence comes from Stomatorhinus ivindoensis, assembly GCA_019775895.2. Lineage (NCBI taxonomy): Eukaryota > Metazoa > Chordata > Actinopteri > Osteoglossiformes > Mormyridae > Stomatorhinus > Stomatorhinus ivindoensis. The sequence continues at coordinate 17,400,096 of JABFEB020000038.1, read as the reverse complement.
AATGTCTTTGCATTACAAAGAGATTTATTGCTACAGCAGCAGTCCTCAAATGTAGCGTTTCTCAACCCAGTCCACATTTTGCACCCGCCCAGATCACAGCACATCTGTACCAGGAATCTGGCATTCTTGATTGTACGATTCAGGTGTGCTGAGAGCTGGGAGCGAGTGAAAATGTGGAGTCTCTGAGGGTCCACGAGGACTGCTTCAATACATTCTTGTGTAATCCCTAACTGGTCCCACCATAAATCCAGCGCAAGACGACACAAAATGAGATTGCGACAAAAGGTCAAAGAATTTGCCAGAGGGGACAAGCAACACGTCGGCAAGTCGGCTGGTGTTTGCACATAATACATTGTGTTTGCACATTATTACATTACCGTCCTGATCAGGCACCTGTATAGACACCTCAGAAGAGGACCCAAGGCCTCCCGATGCCTCACACCGTATCAGGGCTGGACACAAGACCTCAGGCAGTGCAGCACAAACGGGAGACATCAGTTGGACTGCTTGCACTAAGCCAACCACTAACTGTGACTGATCTTTAAGGGGTGATTAAAAATACATGCTTATGGAGCTGAACACGCAGAATAGGGACCCCTAGAGGACAGCGAATGAACTGCATACAAGTTAGAAGAACCTGTAGACTGTTCTGTACTATATAGTGCAAACCATGACACTGGCTGGTGCAGATAAGTCCATTACTTCACCAACCAGCCCGCTCGGAGTGTGCGCCATCTTAGGGCATCGTTAGGCCATAAAAGGCTTTTCCTGTCCTGTCATGCTAAACGTGGTGAAACCAAATAGCTGACACATAAAAAAAAAAAAAGAAAAGAAAAGCTGACCATACAGGCGGGTAGAAGCAGGTTGCATCAGACTTGCCTCATGCACGATTTCATTTTTAAGATACTTTGATATACCGGACATGTCTACTTGTTAGTCATAATTTGCAGAAATGAGAGTTTGGCCTGAGGCTAATAAAAAAATAAAGAATAAAATCACCACTAGAGGGCAGTATATCGTCATGTTGAAAACAGAACTCTTTATTGACAATTGAATCGTTCGGTCCCCTGGTATTGTGACAGAGGTCAAAACAGATGTTTCATTTGTTTTTGAGCGTGACCATGGCGATCCCAGCAACAGCACCAGACCAATACATTTCACAGAGAGGGAAGCCCATGGGAAGGATGAACCAATCAGTGGGGTCTCAACCGTTCCCTAAAACCACGACTTGGAGTCGTACTGATCAGCAGGGATTATTTTTTAAACTAAAAGTTGTTTAAATTCAGGTATTTCAGGTGCAGCCCCGTGCCACATAGCGGTCACGCGGGAGTTGTGTCCAGGAGAGTCACATGCGGGCGTCTACACCACCTCCATGCCCAGCTGCTGAGCCGTGTTCTGGAGCTGTAGCATTACGCTGTCCTCTCTGCTCTCTGGCGCCCCCTGGAGGCCTGGACCTTGCTGGAGAGCACCATTGCCTCCACCAGTCAGGATGTAGTACACGGTGTCGGCCTGCCCGTCGACACAGCCTTCAGAATGCGCGTCTGCGTCCGGGTCTGGGCCCGACTCCCCGCCCCCGGCCTCCCCACCGTCCAGCACGATGCCCTTCAGCTCCCCAACGCCTGGTAGGCTGTCAGGGTTCCCGTCCCTCGCCTCCTGCCGCTCCTTCATCAGCTGCTCGGTCAGCTCCACGCTCTCGTAGCGGATCAGCTGCAGCCTCATGAAGCCATCTTCATGCTCCTTGTACCTGCGGTACAACATGGGGGGGGGGGGGGGGGGG